>NJRP01000046.1:254755-285613 GCA_003063835.1 Aphaenogaster floridana | reverse complement strand
AAGTTTCCTACGTATGACCCACTTTTGTCGTGGCATTCGAGCAACCGCGATGACAGGATAAGACGCGAAACTTTTAATTGCGCCAGACGACTTGGCAAACGTTCCCGGGTTCCTGCAACCTCTTTTTTCATCAATCCTTGCGAGGCGGCAGCTTCTCTTGTCAAACCAGCGGCAATTTGTACGCGGCTGCTTCCTTCGTCCCTTCCGGAGGAGATCAAGACTTCCTTCGGCTTTTAAACAAGTCTGTTATAGCAACTTTGCCAAGAAAGTTCCTTTAAAACACGCTGGAGAGCGGATTATTTGTTAGCCCCGAGTCGAGAGCGTGGAGCAACTTTGATAGGTTGTAGGTCGAACTAATCAGCATTCATAAATTAAGAGGCGCGCATAAATTAAGAAGAGGGAGAGGATTAAAATCTCATATCGGATCATGCTACATATTTGAAACTTGATTAACAATGAAGTATTTCTAAGATTTAATGGATTTTTATTCGCGATCGCGCCTTCCGACTTGCTGCAATCTATTGAAGAAGCTCTACACTTTCGTCGAGATTTATGTCAGCCCATTGTTTGCCTTTTGTTTCTGCTTCACGAAAATGAGAGAAATTAATAAATCACAAAATGTCGAATATCAAATTTACGTATGAAATAATTATTAAGATAAAACTTAAATGTTCTATTCAAACAATGATGACTACACTTCAGATAGTTGGAACTTTCTAAAAAATTATTAATTGAAATTGTTTTTAAAAGAAAAAAATTTTTTAATGAGTTATCGAATTATATCTCAAATTAATTTTATTTATTGTTTTTATTTGGAAAGTAGGTATCTATTTCTCTCTAGCAATATCGCGATATTTATCCGTGTCGTTCTGTCTGCAGGTACCGGGGCCTTTAACCGAGCAATGCTCATGAACGTCGGCTACGTAGAGGCTCTAAAAGAAAGAACCTTCGACTGCTTCATTTTTCACGATGTTGACCTACTTCCGGAGGACGATAGAAATCTGTACACTTGTCCCGAACAGCCCAGACATATGTCAGTCGCGGTGGACAAATTCAAGTACAGGTAAGAACGCGATTCTGTCGCATGTTTACACAAGATTCTGCATAAATATAAATAAATATACAACGTAGTTAAACATATTATAAATTTAAACATGTATAATCAAGTAATTTTGAAATATAAATTTAAATAGAGAGGGAAGAATAAATTGAATCTTATAAATATAGCTTATATATGTTATTTTCAGCATTTTGCATGAGGTAAATCTAGCTTGCTTTTTTCTCTTTTTATCGGGAGAAAATTTATTTAATGTTTCTGTATGTTCTTGGTCTTCAGGCTACCTTATGCCGATCTCTTCGGCGGCGTGTCAGCAATGTCGCGCGAACACTTCCAGTTGGTCAACGGCTTCAGCAACGTCTTTTGGGGCTGGGGTGGCGAGGACGACGATATGGCGAATCGCATCAAAGCCCATGGTCTGCATATCTCACGATATCCGGCGAACGTTGCGCGCTACAAGATGCTCACACACAAAAAGGAAAAGGCCAATCCGAAGAGGTGAGTCAAAGAAGTCGTCGCTTTTTCTTCAGAATAACCTTCTGAAACTTTTCCTCGGATTGTAGCAGTTGAATGCTTAATTTTTGATGACAGGTACGAGTTTCTGAAGACTGGCAAGAAAAGATTCTCCACTGACGGGTTGGCTAATCTGCAGTACGAGCTGAGCGACAAGCGAAAGCCGAAGCTGTACACGTGGCTCTTAGTGAGACTGACGCCACCGCAGCCTAGCTGATGGCTACCATGGCTCGGCTGAAGGCTCTTGCACGCCAAGCTTATTCCTAGCGAGGTCAATGCGATTGTGTTGCGAAAACGCGTCCCTGGAGCTCGCCGCTCGTCAAAGGAGCAAGACTAAAGACGAGAGATCGCGACGAGAGAGTTTCCGCGAAATCTGCGAGAGAAACGCGAAGACGTTCTCTGAAGACACTCCTCGAAATGCTGGAATTCCGATTCATCGACGAAGAGACGAGATCCTGAATGCACCGGCCATTTTTATCCCTAACTGACCTAGCTGCGGACACCTCTGGCCAGCTAATAAATAATTATATTACACAATATAGTCCGTTCGAGGAAAGTGAAAAGCTCGAATGAAAATGACGAATAATGAGAAACGCTTCGTAAAATTTTATTATCCTCAATTTGAAGTTACCTGTATACTGACACGGCCTTTTTGTATTCAGGATCGTCGATTGATCCTGTCGTTCTTCCGTCGTTTCGCCGAAGATTGTTTTCAATATTTCTTTTTTTTTCAATCAAAAATGAAGAAAAATTAGTAAAACTGAAGAACTAAATTTAAATGTCATTTGCATATTGTATTATTCGGGAGAGGCCCTAAGATGACAAATTACTGGGAGTTTGGCGCACAGAAGGCGCACAGGATCAACGAGAGATTGAATGGAGCGCGTCAGTGGTAGGGATAGGGAGAGGAAAGATGCTTCCATGTCGAGGGTTCGTCAAGTATCTCGCCGCTGCGTGAGGGTCTCGTCTTCAGTTTTCCCTTCCTCTCACGGAGGGGACGTTGTTACGTGATATATTTTTATTCCTCATATTTTTTTATCGCGATGATAGGTTAGAGAGCGAGTAGAGAGTAGCATACGAGCTGACGTGCCAAAGGAGAGTGTATGTGAGTGTATGTATGTATGTGCGTACGTATGCTGTGCAGAAGAAAGGGGGGAAAAAGGGGGGAAAGAAAGCAGGAAGAGAGCAACCAGGAGGACGAAGAAGCTTCAATATCCTTCTTAGAGCCGAGCCACGGTATTATATACGCAAAGCAAGCTGTCGTCGCTTGAAGGGACTTTAGAGAGCTTCCGCTTTTACGGCTTATACATCATATCCACCAAGAAACGATCACCGTGCATGATAAAACTTTATTAGCGAATAGAAGGAATAACCGGGCAGTGAAAATCTGAGAGATACGATAACCTGTTAATAATAACGAGTCAGCCAGTAATCCGACCCTTTTGGATTTTAGCGCGATTTGAGAATTAACGAAGTTAACTTCCGACCTTCAAACTCTTCCGCTAACGAGGAACCATCCTACAGTGCTAAAAATAAAGACTGGATTAGGGTGTGTAATGAAGGGACAGAAGGGCGGATAATATCGCGGGTTAAGTTTCTTGTAGGGTTAATCATGCCAGATGTAATGCGATAGGTTTCGAATCGCTTTTCAAGGTCGCATATCGCTCGTTACAACTTGATCCCGAGTGTACTCTAAGTTCGTAACTTGAGCCTTCGTAATGGGATCGTAGCTTATTTTTTTACGGGACTATTATCAGTTCGCTTCGTTGCAAGGGGGTTAATTTCTCGATTGATATCAGCGCAAGCGGTTGTGTGAAATGAAGAAACGGTACTTAATTGTTGTTTGTTGGTTGGTGAGCGAGCATCGAGTGTACACACGCATTTGCATTTGCCCGCATGTATTTAGATACAAGAGAGACTGCTCTCTCGCTTTAACATGAAAGATAAAAATGCTTCCATATATTTATTTCCTATATTTGTGGAATAAGAACTACAAATCCCTTCCATAGACTATCTGATTTCCAAGTTTAGTAACATCAATATCAATTAAAATCTGAAAAGTTTCTTTTCTAAGAAGAGACAGTTTCTAACTGATGTCGGCTAAGTTTAACTTTAGAGTTTAACTATTGCCGTATCTCTTTAGGGAACTAAGACTAAAAAGAATCGTTTAAAACAAGATAGAACTTGAGAGAAGCAGTTGGAAAATCTTAATGAAAAATCTTTAACGAGAGGAGAAACTTTTAATTAATAGATTAGCAGTAACTGATTGTTCAATTAGCATCTAAAAAAATCGGCTTTTACATCGGCTATTATACAATTATTTGCATTACATCTACTTAATGCGTGGATCAAAAAGTTTGGATATACGCGAGCGAGAAGATTTATGTGCGGAACGATAGCAAGCGCAGTCAAGACTTAGGATACAATAACATATCACGTCTTGTCATAGACACATGTGTGAAACTTCACTGTGCTGTGGACGAGCATACTTAAGCGTTAGGCGCAAGCGAGAGCACGGGCTGTGAATAATGCATCTTTTTGCGGTTGAACGAATCACGAGGAGGAGCAGGACAGTAATCCGGCTCGTTGCGACGACGAGCGACATAATTAATATCCTTTTCCTTCCGCATCGCGCAATCAGCAGCCAATCGATACCTTTTCCCCGTCATTTCAGGGCTCTCTGAACCCATCCAGCGACTTTCCGAAGTTTTCTGGCTTATCACTTTGCGTTTTATGATTTTTGAAAAGCTCTTGTTGAAATCTTCCACTAAATATCAGCCATTTAATAGAAAGAAATTCCATATTCTTGCCATATTCTTCCATATTTATTTATTTATTAATAAAATGGCTAGAATCTAATTTAAAAATGTCGATAAGCTTGTTATTGTTGCTTAATCTAATTTTTATTACTTGCTTTTCATCTATGAGCAAAGCATTTACAAATGCGAAGTGATAAACGTCATAATTACTTGGTGAAGATAGGAATCAGTTTGTGTTATACAAGGTGGCATATATACACGAAAATTCTGACTGAAATATGTATGGGATATGCAGGAAATGTATGGGTGTGCGCTTGGTACGTTCTTATTGCCGTTCCTGTGATTGAACATTCCGATGTCGTTATTTGATCTGGATGTAGATTATCAGTTTGTACGTTCCATTATTTTTGCATCTAACTTGATCTCCTCAGACCCGAGATTTTTGAGTATTTTAACTACGCTATTTTCACGTGATTAAATATAACAATTTTTTTAGTTAAAAAAAGTAGTTGGAAAATGTTTAAAGGTGCGGATAAACTTTCTTAAAAGAAAGTAAAATTCTGATAAAGAGTCATTACCACAATTTCAGCACAAATACGACAAAAAGACAAAACCATATGTAATAATTACTGCGCGTTTCTGTATTTGTTTAATCTTAAAATTTATTTGCCCAATATAAGATTTACATTCAATGCAAAAATTGTACAAAAATTCTATAAAAGTAGAATAAAAATGCAAAAATAAATCACAAAATGATTTTGTGTCCTAAAGAAAAGACAGATAGTTTAGAATAAAATAATTTCATTGGAAGCGCAAAATTTATAATTTGCAGATAACCAAAGGTCTGAGGAAAATTCACAAGAATCTTACAGAACTCTTAATTCAAATGTAACTTTGTTGAGAGATGTGAGAATAGTCTTGAATATTTTTTGTTACGCAGATTACTAATTAATTTGCTGCCATTGAGCGGAAAATGAACGTACGAGAAAAAAAACAATGAGGGATAATATTTCAGTGTAGCTTTTAAGAGAAAACGTTGTATCATATATTACTACCGTTATCGAATAATCGGGAATATCCATAAGTTAGGATAGGGGTGAAAGAAAATATTCAACGTGCACTGCAAAAGAAGTATAAGTTACAAGAAACTAAATTGCATCAACATTAATCGTAATCAAAACAATAAACTATTGTTAACTACGATATATGTAAATTTTCATTTCTCCATCTAAATTCTTTTATCTACAATTGAGAATATTCTATTTTTATATCTACTGCACTCAATATACTTAATTAAATTGTAACAAAAATGATTTATCAGGACTATCAGATAGTTGTATAAGAATCGGAGTCCATCATTATTAAATTTCTAACTTATACTTATATTTTTCCGGAGCACGCTGTATGCAAGGTGTGTCGTGTAAAGTGATCCAGTCGCAATGTGTTAAAGTGTAATATAAAAAGTGTTTTGTTTCTCGGAATATCAAATTAAGCTTTCTCCCTTATATTTTAAAGATGTGTTGGATTCATTTACGCGGGACACTTTGCGTATCATGACTATACCAGGTGAATTTGGTGCGCTCGATTGCCGTACGAGAACCACGCGGGAAATAGTCATCCTACTCCCTGCATTTTTGCGACTTGAAGAGCTTCCGTCGAGGAGACGAGACTTTTATACGTACCACTGTATATCATGCACATGGATTTTTACGCACACACGGAATGTAATTTAGGAGATTTATTTATATACCGAGAAAGAGAAAGAGAAGAATCATTTCGCGGCGTCACAGTCGCGAAAGTTATGTAGTTTTACGATCAATTTATTATTACTGTATAGCTATTGTTGCGCTAGGTTGATAAGAAATCGTTTTGAGCGTGGAGTGCAATTATTTTTTAATACACCCGTCGTTATCGCGAAGTGCGGGTTCTCGTACGGCGCGTGCGACTGTTAAATACCAATCTCACGAAAAGACGAGATAGTGATTAAACACAAGCACCCGGTAAAAGAAAAAAAATAATAATCGCTAAGTATTTATACGATGAGATAGGCGATAAAGAGAGAAACGACGAGGCGACCAGGCGTAATATAATTACGATGTGTAATATGTATATTATAGGTATACGCGATATATTCCGTCGCTAATTAGAAAGCGTCAGGGAGTTTTCAAAGCGCGGACACGAGGACTTTTCATATCGTCAATAATGATCTGTCAGCGTGAGATGAGAAGATATTCTGCAAAGATTGTAAAGACTTTTCATATCGTCAATTATGAACTGTCAACACAAGATGAGAAGATATCCTGCAAAGATATTCCGAGAGAGGAGCATAAGATGTACATAATTACGAATTTTCCAAGAACGTTTCTGTAACTAGCAAGAAATAAGTCGAATTTCTTCAAACTTGTATGTATATCAAACCCAAATACGGAATTTCTCGGAATATTTTCCGAGCTTTTAGTATTGCAACATCTTTAGGATTGCAGAATCGTCGAAATGTGTATTTCGAAAATTCACATACTATTCGCAAATATCTTCTGAACGTTCCTACAATATTATGATACATACATAAAAATTATCAGAATATTCTGAAAATATTTTCGCTGTCCATCTCAGACGAGAATATCTTCTCGACTCATTTCGCGTCACTGATTTGATTGATACCTCCCAAAAGAGATAACTTTCCGATAAGTAACCGAGAAAAGGATCTACTGTTTAAAAGCAGTCTGATTTTTATAAAAATCCATCAAAAGGAAAAAAGTTACAAAGATTGATGACAATATCTATATAAATCGGCCAAAGAGAAATATCTAAAAACAACGCAGACACATACACACACACACACAAATTAAAGACTCGTGTACGTAATGCTTGCTTCTTCTCGATTTACCAGAACGTCTGGGAGATTATTCCTTTTCACAAGTTACATTCGTGATGTATTGGAACAATAAATTTCTGTTAAAGCACATTTTTCTTTCTCTACCTTTGACACCATGTCACTTCGTCCTTTTTCAACTGATAGTTCTGCTTCGATGAATTCTGCTTATTATAACAGCTTGTGACAATAATCATCAATAAAATGAAATCCGTCAACGTAATATTCAGATTCTGAATATAAAATAAAATCAGTATTAATAGAATTATAATTAATCGTCATAAAGTATATTTATACTTCAAAGTATAAATCGGACATCTGGATTTTCGTTTTAAGGATCGTTTAAGGAGGGTTTCTTTTTTTCCGTACAGGGGATGAATCGTCAGAAGACGCACACATGTCAGATATACATACGTATATTTGATTCGTGCTGCTTACGGACTACGAACATTTAGCGCAAAAATGTATATAACATTCCCGTGATAATACGATGCACAAGTGCGATGATAGTGTGCGATTAATGCGCAGCTATGTAAAATTACCGTCACTTCGAGATAGTTATTTATCAGCGCATGTATTTGGACATCCGGTCCGAGATTTACATCGCTACCGGTTCATACGTGACAAAATAACGCAGTCAAAAGCATCTCTTAACTCCTTTTTGACCCTAAATATCTTGGCACCGCAAATGGCATCTAACTTTAATTATAAATGCATTATCGAATAGATATTGTAAAAAGATCTTAAGACTTTAATATTCACATAAAAGATTGCATTTAAATATTTTATATCACGAGAACTTGCATGTACAATGTTTCTTAATATGTTTTTAAATTATAATTACAAAAACATTTCCATGTAAAAATTAACAATATGTTACGAAAATCAGTTTTTATTACATTAAGAAAATAATAAAATTTTCGCATTCGAGAATCTTGGTCAAAAAGGCGTGTACGAAAGAGTGAGCATTCCGACCGTTCCATGCATCTTCTCGCGATAAATTCTGCAAACCTACGAAAACTCCATCAGAGTAACTACCTTAGAATCGATATAATTTGATCCGATAATCTAAAAACGCTGCTCTTCGACAATATAACATTGACTAATAGACAGTAAGTTTATATATAATGTATTACACCTGCTATATCTTCTTCGAAATCGAACGCAGCTCCCTGCAACTTATTTATTCACGAGAATAACCGAATCGGCAATCGCGTCACGCAGAAACGGGGACCTTAACGATAAGATCCAACAAGATTCATCGCGATAATTACGCACAAATATGACATCTAAAATCAGAATACAATATATTTACGATTTAACAATAGATAAATTAAATATCAATATAGTTAACGCTAAATCATGTTAACGCTCCTCGATTATTAGTGGCATTATTACGCCCTATCAGCTATTACGCGCACGCATTTATTTATAACGTATACATCAACACATTAATGTTTAATATGTAATATGCAATATTGCGGTATTTCGACGGCAATCGCTCACCGCCGATATTATCAATGAAATCTTCATCGGCGCAACGAAGCCCGCCTGGCAAATTTGATCCCTTTGGGGAATATAAAATTCCCTTCGGGAATATAAAATTTCCATGTAACATATGAGCTAATCGCAAATTACACCTAATAACGCATGAAGAATATATAACGCGGCCTTCTCAATATTTATTTAAACATCAAACGTCGTTTTTGCGAGAAACATTAACGAATTTCAACTAAGAAATAGTCCAGCTATTCAATCAAGGACTCGACCATCAACAATTACTTAGTAAAGGATCTCATCTCTATCCAGCACCATAATAGGGAATCGATCTACGAAACCTGGCGTTTTTTCTCAATTCTCTTTTTTTCGTTTCTCTGCATTTATACCATGGTACGTTTTTCAACAAAAATAACAAATGCATATTAACTCTGGAATACGCATTTTTACGTGACCAGAATTCACTCGAAAATTGCTCTAAAGCAATTTAGTCGCGCCCTGCACTGCGTAGATACACGTGTATGTAAAACATTCCATTTATATACGGGATTAAAATATGGCAGCAATATTTTCCGATTTGGACGGAATACATTTTTAGCAGAAGGCTCGGTGTATGCTCGCGAAATTTTTTTACTCGCCAAAATTGTATAATGTCGGCTCGGTTGTGCAATTGAAGATCTTGATGCAAGAATTAATATTATATCCACAATTATTCGGGGAAAAAATTATGTATATAAAAGATTTATAATAACATTATATAAATTACATATAAAAATGTAATGAAGTAATTTATAAAGAATATCAATTATGTGCATATATGTAACTTTTTACACATCCTAATTATTTATTTCATAGTAATTTTAATTCATCATTAATTATAACTTATTAAGAAAAATATGAAAAATTCATGAATTATATTAATTAAAATATTTTAGAAAAATCAGCTTTATTTAATAGAGCACCTACCTGATCGCATTGGGACTTTTGGTTCTCCGATAAATCTTAAATCGAAAATTGAATCCATGGACTTTCTAAAAACGCGACACTAATTTTAATCTAATTTCCAGAGTTAATACCATTAAAAATGATAAAAAGTGAGTGTCTGACACTCATACTCTCGTTTAGTAATGTTTGTGCGATATGTATGTAAAGTAATTGGCACGAGTATATATATATATATTATACGTATTATACAAAATCCATTAGAAATTGATCCCTCCCCGATTATCTTTCTGTTGCGGGTTAGTCTTCTCTAAAAAGAAACCATCATCGTATATTGATAGGAATCATCCGCAATCTTTCGCACGCCCCTCCAACGAATATAAGAAACCCCGTTGGACTTAATGTAGTCTCATTAAGAAGATCACACACAAAAATAGACACCGCTACGTCGGCATCTCCGCTGTCTCTTTCAGCGTTCGATAAAAATACGAATAATCGGCGAAGATCGTCGCCTTTTCGAATTTTAAACTCGCGATCGGAAGCTACCGACAGTTCGGCGATGATTTAATGATTGCCGTTGTTCTTTTTGGATTGGCCGTTGTCCGAGAGGTGTTTCCAGAGGCTCGTGATTAACGGCACGTCCCTGAAGCTGTCGGCCGTCGGCTATCCTGCCTGCTACGAGCACATCAGATCGACCGACCTGGATTCGCCCCAGGCGTTTTGTACCTTAAAACCGGCGTTTGGTCGGGGCACTACGTGGTGAGCCGGAGTGGACGCCGTGTGGTGCCTAATCGTTGTCATGGGAATACTGTTGTTACTCGCCGTGCTTTTTTTCTGGCTCTTCTTCACGTCCGAATCCTCCTCGAAGCACACCTGAAAAGAAGCGGACGGCTTACATTACTCGAATTTTTTCTTTTGCCATATCTATATATTTGATTATTGGAAATTATAAATTAAAAGTAAATGCAATTGTTATTTCCTTTTACATTGTTCTTTTTTAAATTTAAAATTATTTTGTGGAATTTTTTAAATATCTTTAAAAATAGGAAAAATATATGAAAGTGAATGATAAATAAGTATATAATATTTTTGCTTCAAGACTCTTAAGAAACAAAATTAAACAAAATTACAAATATTCTGAATATTTTAATTATATTATATATAATTAATAAGATACATATTATAACATATATAAATATAGTATATAAATATATACTAAAATCTACCGGGTCAACTGATTAGAGGAATGACGAACAAAATTTCTTTTGTCGCGCCCAGATATAAAAATACGAAACACGTGTGTTTGAAGTTATCCTTAAAGAATAAACAAAGTTACTCTGCCATTTCGGATATTTTGAATATTCTTCTACGAAGGAACAGCTTCTGATATCCTCTAACGCGATGCAGATCAATGGCGTATATACATAGCAACGCGACGCAGAGTATCTATCGACCAGATGTAGTAAACCAGGAAGGGATCAAACACCGTGGGATTATAGTATAGCTTTGCAGATCGGTCGGTTTTTGCTGATCGACGACGACGACGACGACGACGACGATGCATCAAAGAGAAATTCTCAGCGTTTCATCACTCACCCATGAATTTCCCGCTGGTTTAGTATCGTTTGACAAATCAATTAAAAGATTTTTCTGACTGTCATTGCGCCGCTGTTGACCGTTCTGCTTGTTTTGCTCATTTATCTTGCCAGTAGTAGTCTTTGTCTCGCTGGCACTCTTCTTCTCATTGTTATCTGCGATTAAAAATACAGAATAATTACATCATACTAAATGAAAACGTAATGGGAAATGTACCTGTCGTTTATGACAGGATAAATGGTAATATGAACAGAAAAATAGATTTGCCAATAAATATAGAAATACTGTTTATTGGAAAGGTTCGTAGAGCATTAAGGTATGTTAAGTAAATTATAATTACTATCTATTTGCAATTTGTGTGCGGAATTTTAATTCGTATAAAAATCTTTTACATTGTGAATTTATTTATAATTTATAATTATATCCAAAATTATACACCCCGAAAGAACGATAAGGTTGCCACAATCACAATAATAATAATATTTGGTTCAGCCACGTCCTGTGGTTGTCACATTCACATTGTTTTGTGTAGTGCGCATCTATATATGTTTGTCTCAACATTCACTATGTTTGCTGTACCAAATGCATATAGTTGCCTTCACATCAATGTGAATGTGACAACCACAGGACGTGGCTGTACCAAATATTACTATTATTGTGGTTGTGGCAACCTTATCGTTTTTTCCGTGTATAAATTGTCTTAAAGTTCGTATTTCTAGAAAAGCAGTTTCCGAAAATGAAAAGATAGAGAAGATAATAAATTCAAAATTTACATAACAATTCTGAAGCACCTTATACGTATAAAGAATATTAAAATCTTGTTTTTATGGAATATTGGCGGTGAAAAAGATTGAAAATATGAATTTAATTTTACTGGGTGATATAAGAAAAATATTTATTTCCAAAGCGAAACGCTATGCGAATTTTCCTGAAGCTTTGCGCCCAAATATTCGATGCAATATGCAGAAGCGAAACATTTCCATGCAATATCCATAAAATGAAATCCTTAAAAAAGCGATTTAAAAATCAATAAACCAGTTTCGCGATATAAATCAAGAATCAAATGGATCAATTATGAAAATATCCGTTCAATCTAATGAGTCTACCCTTTTGCAAACTTTAATATTTCAGAAACGATAAGAAATCTACAAGAAATGTATTGAAAGAAAATAAGAAAAAACTTTCCTTAGAATTTCCTGAATAAGGGAATGATTTGTGTGGTCTTTATCGTGAAAATCTTTTGTTTAATAATAATAAAAAGAGAAATATATAAAAGAGATAAATATATTAAATAATAAACAATATATTAAATATATTAATATAATAAATAAATATATTAAACGTAAAAGAGAAATATATTAAATAACGCGATTCATAATTCGTGTCAGATTTCAGGAATTTAGAATTCTGTTTACAATTTTATACACTCTATATTTCAATGTTCATGTGTATTTTAATATATATTTTATACGTGTGTTATATTCAAGCTCTTTGAATACTTTCGTATTACACAGCAGAATTATAAATCGTCTGGAATGAGCTTTACGATATAGAGTTACAATATTGTTTTATTTTTCATTCAAGTGATACAGGTGATAAAAATGCAGCGAACAATTGTAATCGAGAAGCTGCAATATTTTCCACTGGTATTTATCGAAACAACGCGTATGCGCGTGTGTGACATATGGTACACACAATGTATTGTGTGTACCATACTGATATTAACGCACAATTTCCTGATTCTCCCGGTGCCAGGAGGCATCCCGTAATATCCGTACTCTCGGCGGGTTAAGTGCAACGCCCATATAGGCACTGCACTTTACGATCAACGCGGCAGCCACCTCTTTATACCGCACTTGCCCGAACTCGCTCGAGATTAAAGCGAGTGGCAAGCTTTCCCGAAGTGCAGAAACGAGAGCCAGCTGCATTTGTAATTACCACAATTTTACGTAACGATACGAGGCATTTAATTTTTCCCCGAGCTCTAATCGCGGAACTCGCGCAATAATAAATAATCTCAACTCCTCCTACATTGATAATCACGTAATCTAATGTAATTCTCTTAAATATTCTAACTTTGTCTAAATTTCTAATTATGTTAAAAATGCCGCTAGCTGTTGACTTGACTATTAAGGGCTAATTTGTTAATTCTGCTTAACGACAAATGCAATTGGTCAATTCCAATGGAATAACCAGCCGCGGTTAAGTTAACCGTGGTTGATGAAATTGGCCCTAAGGGCTACAAAATTTATTTGATTCTAAATTGAAAAGTTTGTTCTAGACAATTTATATATATAATGTATAATATATATATAAATATATACAGGGTGTATCGTAAGTCACGCCCAATCTCTGGAGAATGAATTGACAAAGTCAAAATAAGTCGAAAATCAAGAATAACAAAATTACGTTTAAGCCTTCTTTAAAGAGTTACAATCAAATAATCGAAAAATTTATTTACATTATTATTTTTATTGAAATTAAAAGTTTGTAATTGTTTTGATAACAATAAGTCATACAAAGTATTAGGGGCAGTCAAATGAAAACGGGTCAGACGCCAAAAAGTGTCATTGAAAATGTATTACCTCAAAAGTAATCTCCATAACTGTTAATACATTTATCCCACTGGGAGACAAGACCATTCTTGTAGAAGCATGTAGACTGCTGACGAATCCACAACCTTACCTAGTTGCACACGTCCTCGTCCGATTGAAACCGATGACTGATTACTGATTAAAATCACATTTTTGGCGACCTGAAGGGAGACATTCGTGGACATCAGTTTCAATCGGACGAGGACGTGTGCGACTAGGTAAGGTTGTGGATCCGTCAGCAGCCTACATGCTTCTACAAGAATGGAACTGACCGTCTTGTCTCCCAGTGGGATAAATGTATTAACAATTATGGAGATTACTTTTGAGGTAATAAATTTTCAATGACACATTTTGACGTCTGACCCGTTTTCATTTGACTGCCCCTAATACTTTGTATAACTTATTGTTATCAAAACGGTTACAAACTTTTAATTTCAATAAAAATAATAATGTAAATAAATTTTTCGATTATTGATTGTAACTCTTTAAAGAAGGCTCGAACGTAATTTCGTTATTCTTGATTTTCGACTTATTTTTACTTCGTCAATTCATTATCCAGAAATCGGGCGTGACTTATGATACACCCTGTATATATCGTATCGAAATTCAAAATAGAATTCTACTTATAAATCAACAAAATTGTTTGGTTTATATTTCTTCGGTTTCCTTCAAGTTCCTCTTTCTCTACTTGGTTTTCTTATATTTTAACGAAAAGATAGGAACCTCTTTGTCATTTCGAGACATTACGATAAGACGATCGAGAAGGTATACTAATACAAAAAGCTTCCTCACCAATCCTGTCACCTGTCGAGGGAGAACTCTTATCCTGCGCGTGATGGATCCTGGGATCGGACTGCGACAACTGCCACGCCTGATAAGCCGTGTTGAAGGCTTGCGCCACAGTCAGCGTCACTGTCTGCGCCATTTTTCTCTTCGGGCAGAGAAACGCGTGGCACTCCATCGTCTCGTTGAGATTCGTTGCGATGAACGCGAACACGTGATCATGTGTCGCGTCCGCCGAGCAATACGAGATTCTGAAGTAAAAGAATAACGGAACAAAAATTATTACTAAGATTATTTTCTCCTTTATTAATTTATCCTTTCTATGTTAATAAAGAAAAAATATTTTTTCTATAGTATTATTTTTTATCTCTATAGTAATATTTTTTCGATAAGAAATTAATTATTTTCCTTCCATTGGAAAAAATAAATGTTATTTATCACATTATATGATAGCCTTCGTGCGCTTTAATAATACCATTTTTAACGATAACCATTTTCTGTCGATAATTTTAGATCTTTCGCGCGAGTTCCACGCACATCCGGCGCGACGCAACTGCGATATGCAAATCCACGCCCATCGCTTGCAGCGGCAGCCACTTCCGTTTATGTCGCACGATGGTATTCGCCCGCCGTGTATAGTAGTCGAAAATTTGCTGGAGGGCACTTAGGCGAATCCTAAATTCCCTGAGGGAAACGAGAGTAATATGCAAAGAGAGCGGCGTGAGCGAAATGCACTGCCGGCGGATACAAAAGAACGGATACAATGAGCTGGCATTTTATGGGCTCCTTATCAAGGTGGAACTTCCATCTCTTATTTTATATATAACAAGCTCGATCTATTTTAATAACCACTCATAATTGATTTATATCATCAAATTAAGTTATAATCAAATAGTAATAAACATACATCGCGTGTAACATATATGTACAATACAATCATATAAATTTCATAAACATTTTATGTTATATATGACGAAAAGTAGTTATAATACTACATAAAATAGCGATAATAACGATATAAACATAACTATATAAAATAGCGATAATAACGATATAATGATACATATACTGGGTCCGTCAACGAAAAGTTTCCACTCCGTTAATTCTGTAACCAATTGATTTTTGTCAAAAATGCCGATACACGTCAATATTGTTTCCAAGGGGGCTGTATGATTATGATAAATGTAACCATATTACTTCATCTCCTTAATTGGGGTAGCTATCCCTCAAAAAATCTTAAATAGCAATAGAGGTTAAATAATTATCATTTCAAAGGTAATTCTGATTCTCATTCAAAATGTTCGTAGCAACGAACAATAAGGCTTTATAATTGTATGGAGATTAATGGGAGCATTTTGAACATTTAATAAAATAAATCTTTCTCTAAAATGTAAATTTTTTGTACCCATTTCCAAATGCGATTTTTCGAAAAATATTCACTCAAATTAAAACAAATAGACACCGCTGTGAAGAGAATCAGAATTACCTTTGAATTGATAATTATTTGACTCCTATTGCTATTTAAGATTTTTTGAGGTTTTCGTTGGCGGACCCTGTATAGTGATTCTTTTTGTGCAAAATATATAATATTAAATATTAAATATATTATGAATATTATAATAATATTTATATAATAATTTCTGCTTCTTCGCGCAAAGTTTTTTTTTCTTAAACATCGATCTTCTCTTCTTTTTCATTTCTTCCTCTTTTCTTCTCTTCTCTCTTTTTCTGCAATTTTTTTTATCCTCATTAATTTCTTTTTTCTTTCCCCGCGCTCTCTCTTCTTCTTTAATCTCTTTCCTTTCCCTCTCTTCTAGTATCGCGGAGTTTTTAAGTTACGCCATTGCGGACGAGAGCCGATAACGCCATTGGCCCCGAAATAATGCTCTTTAACGCTCTTAATCCCGCGGCTTAATTTTATTCAGCCGCGCGTCTTTGCACGTCGGTTAATTAACTCGCCATTAACGGCGCCGAGCGGCGAGATTAAGGAAATTTATAACCGGCACGTCAACCCTCGCGGTCGTCATTCTTTTTTTAGGCGTCCCATGAAATTTCTCGTTCGCCACTTTAGTGCACCTCCGGGCGTATTATGCGCCAGAGGAACAAAGCCCACCACCGGCGGGCTTTCACTGTAACAATAGAAACCACCGCCTGGTATTTCACCGCCGGTCTAACGAGTCCGCGGGATCATTATCGCGAGTAAAGTTCGTTTCATTCGTTTGCTCGCGCCGCGCGAAAATTCGGCGA
Source organism: Aphaenogaster floridana (assembly GCA_003063835.1). Classification (NCBI taxonomy): domain Eukaryota; kingdom Metazoa; phylum Arthropoda; class Insecta; order Hymenoptera; family Formicidae; genus Aphaenogaster; species Aphaenogaster floridana. Next base: position 268,753 of record NJRP01000046.1, on the reverse strand, counting down.
GACTCTCTTCCAAAACGCGATACGTCTCTCGACCTTTTATACCTTTTTACTGCGCACCTTTCTGCCGTTGCATTAGATTATCTCAATTCATTGTATGAATATTAACTAATCTTAACCCTCCGGCTGAATAGGTTTTTTCGACACCTTTCCACTGAATACGTCTTTTGCGTCCGACGCTATTTTCCTCACTTTAAAATATTTAAATAAATCTAAAAAAATTCATGGAACATCTCTGTCTACATTGTAGTTAATGATTTCATAGTCACACATTTTGATAAAAATTATTTATTAAATATTTTTTTTTAATGAATTCTGAACATTAACGAAGGAAATACGTGAGTTGGCTCGGACACCAACGACCAACGTATTCAGAGGCGGAGGGTTAATATTCTTATATAAGATCGATTCTCTCTCTCAGGCGAGCAATGTTTAATTTTTTATATTTATTCATTCCATAGGTTCGCTTCGTCATTCATATAATAAGCCTTAATTTGATGTTTTACTGAACGTGAACATAAATTGAATTTTTTAAGAAGGCGAAGGAAAAGAGAGCACGCTGATCTCCCAGATCAATATTACGGGGAGTTAAAATCACATTCGTACTCCGCGTTGATAACACTAAAATCCGACGACCACAAATCAGACAAGGTGATTCTTATAGGCTTTTTGTCGCTGAAAATGAATTCGCAAATAAAATTGCTCTATCATGTCACGTTTTTGAGAAAATGAAACTCTGAAATGAGGTAATATTTTTCGCAACAAATTTCTTCACACTTTTTCGGATGGGGAGGGGGGGGATCTTATAGATGCTTGTTAGTATCAGTATCATTAAATTGATTATCAATTAAATATTGTGATATTCAAAGAGCTGCGTTTCAAGACCGATAGTAATGGCGCGCAGTTTATAGAAAAATCACACATTAATATTATTGGAGCACTAAGATCTGCTATGACCGTCAGTGGCCTATCTCGAATATAAATTGTTTTAAAAATGAAACTCGTTTTCAGCGATAAAAAATCTATAAGAATCATCTTGTCTGGTTCGTGGTCTAAAAAAAAGTTTAAATTGGTCAGACAGTGTAATTCGTGATACGATATAAAAGGTAGCAAAGATACATTATTCAAAAATCATTAATTGTCGAATTTAGTTTGAACTTTTTTAGACTTGTTTTTTGCAAAGAATGTAAAAGCAATATTTTATACACATTTATAAAGTGTAAAAATTCTTGTATGAAGATATAAATAAAAAAAATATAAAGAATATGTAATAAAATAAATGAATATATATACAGTTTTTAAAAATATAATTATGTATATTATATATATATATATAATTTTTTATTATATAATTATATATATATTATGTATATATTATATTATATATATATTTATGTAGGCATATTTTTTCGTTGTCGGTATATAGAAGCCGTTACATTTCAGTTTGACCCTCGCTTATTAGAAGGATCGAGAAAGACCGTTATATTTATGCAAAATATCGCTTTTATAAAATATCGTAAAAAAGCGATATTAATTAAATTAATTATAAATATGCTAAATTATATATATATATATATATATATATATATATTATATATATAAATTATTTATACAGAGTGTCCCAGAATTGATAGTAAAAAAAGAGGCATATTTTACAGGTCAAAAGAAGGAAAAATTGTCTTATAAACATATGTCCGGAGACAAACAGTTTTTGAAATAAGAATAAAGATGCCTGTACCTTACGCACCAATTGTACGTAGGTGCATAATTATTGCGATTTAACACACACAGTGATTGTTTGTTCTCTTTATTTAAGTTTATTATGTTTTCTACGTTATAGAATTTATTGTTTTTATAAAATGGCAACGTTTAGTTTTGAAGAACTGGCTGATATTCATTTTATGTACGGACGTGCTAATGGCAATTCCTTAGAAGCTCGGCGTCTTTATAGCGAAACATTCCCGAATCGTCGACTTCCAGATTCTAGAAGTATCTGTAAGTAAGCTCCATTTCGAGCACTTCTTATAGAGAAGAAAAAGAACCACATAGTTTGCGCAAAACTTACCCGTAGGATGAGGCGTAAGGTACAGGCGTCTTTATTCTTAGATCGATTATCTCAAAAACTGTTTGTTTCCGGACATATGTTTATAGGACAATTTTACCTTCTTTTGACCTGCAGAATATGCCTCTTTTTTTACTATCAATTCTGGGACACCCTGTATATATACATATATATATAATTTAGCATATTTATAATTAACTTTTTCATATTTAATTTAATTTCAGCTACATGTGTATTTGAAATGTTTTATATATACAAAATAATCGTTGTCGACCATTAATAAGATTGAATGTATCGCGCAATCTGCAAATCGAGCGACGGTCTGACGAGAGAGAGAGAGAAAGAGGCTTGATGAATCGGAAATAGTCGCGCCTGTAATTTCCCGCAACGAATATCGAAATCGCACTCGTCGCATATCGCGTCACATACTGCACCATTACCATCACGTCATCATTACGTGGGATTGTTGATGCACTCTCAGTCGTACAGTGAATATAATTCGCTACCGGATCGGCAAAATATGCAGCAAATCGCGGCGAGTTTCACTCGATGCGATTAAAATTTCAGTCGAGCGAGCTGGCGCGTGGAAAACAATTATTCATTATCGCATCTTGCTCGCTAGAAAAAAACGTTTTTCCATCGGGAAATATATGTTAGACTTTTTTCGGAATTTATATATTCTAATTTCTAATTGCGTAAATATTTTTATACTAGTTTCCAACTCTATTTTTCACGTAAATGCTCAAAAAAATCTTATTTGAACTTAAATGTAATTAGAACAGTATATTATCAAATTGACTTAAATTGATATCAGAGTAAATTACTCTAATTGCATTCAACATTAATCTGCAATTTAATTTCAATCTAACTATTGTACTTTCAATCTAACTTCACTCCTACCTGTATATCGACACCTGAAGCTGATCCTCTTCGGTGGCCAAATCCATCATTCTAATTCCTCTCAAGCTCACAGCCAAAGAGACCCTTTGCAACTTTTTTCCGCTTGCTTTCGCCTGTAATAATTAAAATAGACGAGATAAAAAATGCAATGATGCGCCAGAGCATTTATCCATTAACGACAAAGAGAGTTTAATTTAATAAGAGTATCTTTATTCTTACTGTAGCATTTTTGTTATAAAACTCTATAACATAATTTAATAGAATATATTAAAAGAGAAATAAAATACATATATATTATATGTTAAATTTTACACATTTAATGGTAAAACATTTGATAGCAAATAAAGAATTGAAAATTTTTTGAAATTCGATATTCTATTTTTACAAGATATATGTATGTATAATATATACACTAGCTTTTTTGCCCGCGCTTTGCGCAGGCTCAAACCTTTTTCAAAATAAACCTTTTTCCAAAAATTGTAAATGGGGACCTCTATATTTGTCTATTTGTAGATTGTAGATGATGATTTTTTAGACTGTAGACAGTGTTTTTTCCACGAATAGTAACATTTACCCGGAATAAAAAATGGGGAAAAAATGAACCTTTTTCTGAAAACTTTATATAGGGGCCCCTTGACCCCGGGTTCCCAGCCCTTCAAAAAACCATCTACAGTCTAAGTTAGAGTATCATGAGAAAGTATACCAAAATTGGTGGTTCTACATTAAAAACTGTAGTTTTGCATAGCGGACAAACAAACATACAAATATACAAACATACATACATTCATTTATATATATATAGATATATACATATATAAGTAAAAATTGTCAAGTCTTTATTTTGCAACTTTCTCTATGCTGTTAAACGTTTTAACATTAAATATATATGTAAAATTTAACAAAGAAAAATACTTATAACAATAAAATATAATTTGTTCTATTTTTATTTTATATTTTAATTTCTATTTATATAAACGCTAATATTCTCTAATTTCTAATTGAGTTTATTTCAAAGTTATATAATTTTTATATCCTTGAGAGACTCGATGTGTATATCTGTAGGATGGAGGATACAGGAAGAGAAATCTGCAAACACTTTAATTAACTTTTTATTAAAGCAACATTATTTTCTTTAATTCATTTTCTGATATCTGCGGCTGACAGAACATCCTTTTCCCAACCATGTGAAAACTTAAGTCTCAAGAGGATCATCTGATGGATCATCCGACCGAACAGCGAATTTCTATTGATTTTGTTCCATTGCGTCGACAACAATTTCACCATTTGCTCGAGCAGAAGGCGGTGTTCGTCGAAGTACCTGGAGTAGTTCGAGGTGCGCCCGGGAGTAAATCCGCGGCGTAAACCAGAGTGAAGTGAAGCAACAGCTCGATTACCTTTTTCGGAAATCAAATACCTCGTCGCTAAACCGTGAGCTCTCTCCGCGCCGCGCCGCTCCATTGCAACGCAATTACGGGTCTTCGCGCGGATTAAGCGGTCCATTTAACGATTTAACTCGCGCATGGAGATTCCGCCACCTTAATCGCGAACGTCACACGAGAGATTCCGGGACGTTCCCTAATCCGGCGATTCACAAGCGGATTCTGTATCGGATCTCTCTGTCGCGGACGCGTTATTGTGGAAGGATATAGGTTCACTTAATGTCTTCGCAATCTGATTAGACGGATTTCAGAGAGAGGATGGCACATATCTATCGCGCTCGGAAATATCACTATTAATAAAATATGTAAAGAGAATAGCATAAATACATTTAGAAATTTTATTCGATTTAAATTACAGCTTTTGTCTCCCGAAAGAATAATCAATAAAGGACCCGGGAGAAATATTACAAGCAAAACGAGCTTCTTTGTATGTGAAGAAAACGAATTTAATAAAAATATTAACGTGTTAACCTTGAATTAACATTGTCGCTCGATGATAGAAAATATTTATCTGGAAATTAAATCCTTCTTTAATTTAAATTTACGTAATCGACGTTATAATGATCAAATACAAGAAGCTAATTATACAACGTAAAAGCAAACTTTGTATTAAATTCCATATTTATGATGTAATAGCGACGTGTTAGCGATGTTAATATCTGTAAAATTATTTCGCGGGGCAGTCAAGCTTTTAATTAAATTCTTTGCTCTCTTTTGTTTAAATAACAACAATTAGCAGAATTAAGCGAAACAAGGATTGATAATATTCGCGCTGGTTCCAGTAAGTTGGTTCCAGTAAAATCCGTGGAAACAATCGCACGTAAAGTTCGCAACAAATTAACGAATCCTTTCGCGAGAAAAGAGAAACCTCACAGCGATAACGAGACTCGGATCCCTTCAGGTCTCCTCTTCATTTATCTTTTAATAAATGAAGATTTTTTTATTTTTCCGCATTTAATCTGCAGCGTGCTTATTCAGCCATGCTTTTGACAGCTATTTGTTGCGGAAAACCGGATATTCGAGCGGATATTTCTTGCTCCTTCGATAAATAAAATATCCCAGCTCACTTTATCAACTTGTTTCAAGAAGAGACTCCGAGAGTTGAACTTAAAATTTTTTAACGGAGCTCTGAACTTTCTTCGCCGCTTCTCTTTGTTATTTACCATCTTTATTTACGAATAGAGTTCTAACCCGAGATGTGTGCTATTTCTACTTGACGAAAGCAGCGATTTACGTTTATTACACTGAGAAAAAAAAGCTGTTGCTTCAATTAAAGTGGTATCACGGGGTGCCAAAAACATAAGTAGTTCATTCAATTGTATTATTAATAGACCCAATATTTGGATTATTAAAACAATGATTGAATTATTGGTTTAAAAATGCAGACATTGGGTCTAATAATAATACAATTGAATGAACTTATGTTTTTGGCACCCCGTCATACCACTTTAATTGAAGCAACAGCTTTTTTTCTCAGTGTAGCAATGACTTATTTCTATCAGTTTGAATTACATATACGAAGTAATTTAGGGCGTCTTGTACCAGTAGCTTCTTGCTCGCGAACACTGAATAGCATTATCAGCGAGAAATTGCAGGAATTGCATGACGGAAATGCGAAGTTGCTGTTATCGTCGCGACATAGCAAGATGAGATAGCAAGATGCTATTAGATGTGCGAACAACTCCTGCTTCGCGACAGAAACATCTTAATCTTGTGACTTAGAATAAATTATCTCAAAATTACAAAAATGGAACGTTTCTCTGCTTAATAACAGGGTAAAACAATGGTATGTAATACCCGAAGAATGTTCAAAAGTCAATTGACATTTAGAAATGTTGCAGTATATCCAGAATTGTTGCGAAATGAAACTTATATACATTTCAAGGCAGATTATTATACAAATTAGTTTCTCTAACAGAAGAGACATAAATAAGCAACAGGATATATTGTTTCAACATCAAACAAAGGCTGCCATAAAGACGGAAAGGATTGCCCATCCAATCCGGCAAATGAATGCAATGCTGCGAGGAACTAACAATAATGGATGCAATTATGCAGGTACAAAAGACGGCGAGAGAGGATCAATCGAAGGAGACGAACCCGGCGGGGCAATTAGCACAAAGACGGGATACAATGCAGACTTCGATCGAGAAGTTGCCGACGCGGATTACGATTGCGCTCGTCGGAAAACTTTCAGGATTCGTTCGCAAAAAAACCCATAGTTATTTGATCTGTTTGCGTTGCAGGAAAAATGCTCGCGGACGAAAGCAGCTTAGTGCAACACTGACCTAAACCGGACGACGCATACCGCAAGGTACACTCGTATTTTTCATTGTCCCGACTTGCAGTTTTGTATTTACAGTTAGATCGCATTTCTGGAATTCTTATAAATAATTTCCGCAGAAGAAGAGATAATTACAAATCATAAGAGATTCCCGCAAGTAATATTTGTCATGGATATCAGAAAAATATCGTGGAAAAATTGTATGTACATTACATTAATCTGAAAAATTATAGATATTGTGGATATGTGGACATTTCGTGTAAGCCAGTGATTCTCAACCTGTGGGGCGCAACTAGGGTTGCCATCCGTCCTCTTTTTCCTGAACACCGTCCTCTTTTTTAGGGCGTCCGGGGACGTCCGGGGGAATTTTTCGAATGTGTCCGGGGTAATTATGAATGTCCCGGATTTAAGTTTTAAGAAAATTTCTAAATATTTTGCATTTTAGATTTAATTTACCACGTCATATTCAATCACTTCAATTTACTGATAAAAACCAATAGTTTTGTGCTGATTTGGTTCTTTAATATATTTCATAATTATTTGTTATTTTATTGATATTTTAAAAATACCAATGACAATATAGCACGTAGGTATAGGTAGATACCTAATAATAGAACTTCTTTTAAATTTAAAACATGTTAATTTATGCATTTTACTCTAATTGTAAGTACTATTGAAAACGAGATGTAAAATATATAATTATTCATTTATTGTTTATTATAACCAATTTGCTAATTTATTCGCATTTTTGTATGCGTCCGGGGTTGCAAGCGAAATGTCCGGGGTTTTTGGCTTATGTGAGTCCTAGTTTTGAAAATTTTATTATGGCAACCCTATAGGCGCGACCCACTGGGGGAGCGCGAGATATTCGAAAGGGGGGCACGAAAAAAATGTAGATTAAAGAAAAAATCTATTAAAGTTTAATAGATTTCATCTCAATAGGTTTAATCTCAACATTAACGAAAAGTCTGAAAATATACTTACAGTAATATATTATTGTGTCTATTATAATAATTTTCAATAAGTCAGTTTCCTGTTTTTGTGCTGCCAATTTTTATGAGTTTCTTCAGTGTCTCGACACAAGAATTGCAAAGGAGGGGAGAGGGGCGTCACAAAAATTGATATTAGAAAAGGGGGTACACATGAAAAAAGGTTGAGAAACACTGGTGTAAACCATTTTTACATCATAAATATATGGTGGACATTTCAGATTTTTTTATTTGGCGTGTGTACGAATGTATATTATGTAAACACTACAAATTATATTTATTATGGAATGAGCGAAATTCTGGAATACGCGTTTCTATCGCATATGTTCCCCTTCATTAATAACTGCATCGGGAGGAAATTGCCGAAATACATGCATCACCGCTTTCTGCAATTCTGTTCGTGTAATCTCGCGGTACGAGTTGTAATCGCTTCGAAATTGGAATTATATGAGACGCGGATGAAGTTTCGTTATTAATTAATCATGCTCCTCCGATCGCCGCTAAATCGCACATAAATTCGTTTTCCTCTGTCGATTACGCTATTCAACGAGGATTTCGCTGCTAAACTAAATTGAGAAACTGATAGAACTTCGTAATTTCTGAATATGACGATCTCTTCTTTCAATCATCGCCATAATAAAATCATTTTTTAAATAGTTTTTGTAATCCCATTACCAATCTAATCAACATGTAATTTTGAAATATAAACGATATTTATATAAAATCGATTTTCTATTAATCACTGATGTCTGAATATGTACTGTATTCAAAGTGTACAATATTCCATGAAAATAAATTGGAAATTTTTATCAGACTAATTTTTTCTCAATCGATATCCATGCTCAATAAAATGCCAAAAATCGCGAATTTGAAGTATGTTCGCTTAAAAAGCAATACTAGTTTCATTGAGAGCAATATCAACCATACTCGCAATATTTCACATACGAAGTCAAAAGTAATTAGCGGACGAGTGGAAGTTGGCTCAAATAAGCCATTTCTCATTAATGCAGCTTTTTGTGCGATTGTCATTTTTAGTGCGTTTTTTGCCTTCTGTAGTCCTAAACATTGGCAGACACAATTGCGAAACACGTGATTCGATTTTCGATGAAATCTTTATTGTCGATCGGCAGAATCTGGATGGCGTTAAACAACGAAAGAAAAAGAAGAAAAAAAAAGAAATAAATAATTAGAATGCCGTCAGCCGCGACAGAGACAAAGCAGCGAATAAACGTGGCGCAAAGTAATCACGCTTCATTTTCATTAGCTCTATTAACGGACCCGCGACTATGCGCGAGAAATTAGTACCTTGCAATTTCAATTAAATTCTCTTCACGGCGACCGCGTCGGAAAATGGTTGAAAGTAAATTACACGGTGCGATACAATTCCAACGATAAATAATACAGTGGCAATCTCCAGCGCAAGCGGCAAACCTGCTTGCTCTCTCTCTCTCTCTCTCCCTCTCCCTTCCCCCTTTCTCTCTCACGACAAACATTAAATTTGATAATAATTAAAAATTCTGCGCAAAATATTATATACGCCCGCTGCAATGTACATACGTTTGATAGTTGCATATTAAAAAAATCAGAAATATTTTAAAACATAGTTTTCTACGTATCTTGTATATTGAAAAAAGTATAATTTATATATCTTTTAAATAAATAAAGTTGTAAATTTATTACATTTCTCTGAGACATTATTTCTTAAAGTGAAGACTCTAAAACTAAAGAGATAAAAAAATTGTACTTCAAAAAAATTGTACTATAATTAAATACATATAAAATATATATTATTAAGTCAGATATAACAGAAATCGTAAATTTGACATAATTCATTCCTTTTCTTTTTGATGTTTAATTTTTAAGACATAGTGTAAAAAATAATAATGACAATAACAATTGGAAGAGCAATAAAAAAGAATATAATTTAGATTTTAAAAATTCAGTAACGCAGTTTAATTGCAAAGCTTTTGCTAAGAAAATTACAAAGGAACCGCTTTTTCATGATAAAAGTTAATTCTTCTAGAGAGTAAATTAAAAGGCACGAAATAATACGTACCATAGTGATGACGGTCTTGATGGCTTCCGCCGTAGCTTCCTCGCTCGAAGGGGTTTCGACGAGGGTGCTACCCAAATATTTGAGGGTGAATCTCGCCTCAGACGCATCCTCAGATTCCTCGCCGTGCGTCGTGCTCGTCGAACCGCCACTCTCCACGCACTCGCGGCTATTCGCCAGCGCCCATTCCTCGCATAGCTCTGAAAGTTAATACCGAGCGGGATATTGAGACAAAATCGATGGACAAAATTATATCTCGAAGATCGATCGTATCGCGGAGTAAAAACCTCCGTAATTCAAGTATAAAGCTTTTCGGAATAGAATATTTCGCTGTGTGAATTTTATGAACGAAAAATTAGCCTTAAATATTAATCCAGAAAGGACTGCCCAGTTTGGGCTCCGAGTGAACAGTCATGATTCATATATTAATCGATAAAGAGGTACTCACGAAGTACGAAACAGAAGGTTTTAATTGCCTAATTGAAATCTGAACTCCAGAGGCATCACCGTCATAAAAACAAAATCCGAATTTCTCTAACATGACGGCATAGATTGCGTCCAGGGACTTAGCCGGGTTAATGAACTGTACCAAATACATTCTAGATATATTATTTCAATGTCTTTGAAAATCCGTCACCGCGGGGAGGTACCCTGGACGCAGAGAAATCGGACAAGACCAGTGGTACATAATAGCGAACTTTGGACAGCTCTAGCATTTAGGGAACTCGTTACAAGGCTGTGTCCACGGAACTTTTTAATCCTTTTTTGATGCTCTACAATTCTAGCCATGTCTCATTGCTGTTCATCGGGGGCCCAATTTTTCATATGAAACTGGGCATAGTCCTTTCATGAAATCTAAACATTACATCTGTTGAATTAAATTTATGATCGGAATAATACATGGATTTTTGGGTTGCTAGTGAAAGGGCGTGAGGGCAAAAATTTGGGAGCCTTTGCTCTTTGCAGATACGAGCATGACGGTGATAAATGCTATGGTAGACGGAATGACCAACGTAACATTAGTCCAGGTTCGTGCAACCACGAGCCAGCCTCGTTGTCTGTCTACTTCGTGACAGGAATGGCCGCGCATGTATCGCAATAATGGATATCCGGGTTTATATATACATCGTATATATACATATATATGTATACACACAGCGTTACGATTCTCCTTATTCCGAAATTTGTTAAACTGCTACCATTCCTCGAATCGAAAATTATAATTTCAATGCAAGAGCATCGGTGCATCATTCTGTAAAATTTCCCTCGATAATAAAGCAAGAGACGGTTAAAAGTTAATTATTTGTCTTGGAGAAAGTTAATGGAAATCAGTTATATCATTCTCGACGGAAGTTATAATTATAAAGTAAAATAAATGAAAAGTGAAAAGTTTTAAAAAATTATACAGAATTATTCGCCTTGAAGAAAGTTGATGGCGACCGATCGTAATTGTCGACAGAAATTATAAGCGTTATAAAGTAAAAAAAAACTAAAGGACGACTTTTGTTGATTTGTCGCACGATGAAAAAAGTTTCAAACGTGCAAATGTAATTTAATTTACAGGAAATTATTTTTCGCGGAGAAAGTTGTAGAAGTCAATCGTTTCAAAAAAGATATTATACTGCTATGAAATATAATTACTATAAAAAATACTTTTGTGTATGTATTTATATCAGCCAAAAATTAATAGTTTAGTCTGCCAGTAAATATAGACAAAAATTGTACTTTATTAATTCGACTATCTGGCAAATAAAGTGAACAAAAGATTCACGACGTTTCGATCTTTGGTTTGGGTTTTTTTCAAGTGAAGTCTACAATAAATAATACATCACACAGAATTATTAAAAAGAAAAAGGGGGGAATAAATAATTGACGACTCTCTTGTGGATGATTTAGGTATTGCTCTCTTTTATTATTTTACCTCGTCTTTATTTATTCCCCCCCTTTTTCTTTTTAATAATTCTGTGTGATGTATTATTTATTGTAGACTTCACTTGAAAAAAACCCAAACCAAAGATCGAAACGTCGTGAATCTTTTGTTCACTTTATTTGCCAGATAGTCGAATTAATTAAGTACAATATTTATATCAGAATGAATGATTCTTTTTCGAATATCACCTCTCTCATTCCTCTGTTAAACGTAACTGCACTTGATTTTTCACAGTACACAAGTTTAATCAAAAAAATTCGCGGAATCGCTCTATCACCGCGATTCGTTCACGTTGCAAGTTTTACAAAACGATATCAATAGTTGTCCGCGCGCTATTGCTCGCTTTGCGAAAAGTCTGAAAGTTCGCGAGCGGGTCTCCGTGCGACGGTTATTGTCGGGTGCGAAACTTTGCTCGCAGAACAATTTTGTGAAAGCTGCGAAAACTCGTTACCACTCGTGACGCGACGCGGCGCGTCGTGACGTCTCGATCGAGAAAAGAAAAGTCGGGGTCCCACGAGCATCCTGCCCCCGACGAACGTGTTCCTTTAGGGATGTTAGCGGTTTCGCTACGACATGTCAAAAGTTTTCCCGTCCTCACGGCACGGCAATACACGCCCGACTGTTTCGTTCTAACTCGCAGATCGACCGGAGAAATAAAAGTACCTACGAGTCGTATAATCCGATCGAGGATATCAGTCACTTCGTACGGCATGTCTTTAAATCGCCTGGCTTCCTTCTCGACTACGGGAATTCGTCGACGAATTTTGGGGCGATTTTATAATAAAAATTCTTTTATTTGATTTTAGATAGGTATCTGGAGAGAGAGGTAACTCTCTAAAGTTTTTGATTCTTGCGCTATGATAAGATGCATTTAATAAATTCAGTGATAAATTTAAAAATTTAACTTATTAAAATCTTTATTCGACCCAACTGGCCCGTTTATTGAAAAAATAAATTCCTAGCACAACGTTTCGACCCTCGCTTTGGGTCCTTCTCAAGTGCAAATGTCGTATTGTGTAAAAATCTATAACCAACATACAAACATCTTTTGTGTCATGAGATGTACCAATAAATCATTATTCCTAAAAGATGTTTGTATATCAAAAATCTGAAAAAGTATTTTAAAGAAATTAATATATAGTGTCTGAATGCTGTGTAACAAGTATCAGAATGTCAATTAATTAAACCAGAAGATCAAAATTTCTAAGTAATATAAATGATTAAAACCGAAAAGTTTTTCTGTGAAAAAAAATATACGTCAAGTATGGGAAGAGACAAACAAAGAAAAGTTCTTAATAATTTATATTACTTAGAAATTTTGTTCTTCTGGTTTAATTAATTGACATTCTGATACTTATTACACAGCATTCAGACATTATATTAATTTAAAAAAATATACTTTTTCACATTTTTGACACACAAACATCTTTTAGGAATAATGATTTATTAGTACATCTTATGACACGAAAGATGTTTGCATGTTGATTATAGATTTTTACACAATACATTTGCACTTGAAAAGGACCCAAAGCGAGGGTCGAAACGTTGTGCTAGGAATTTATTTTTTCAATAAACGGGCCAGTTGGGTCGAATAAAGATTTTAATAAGTTAATTATTTACTGGCGATATAATATTATCATTTAATCTTAAAAATTTAATGAATTCAAATATAATTTTATTTATAAAAACCGTAATTTCTCTCTCTGACATTACTTTCAAAGAACTGAGATCCGGATAATAAAATAGAGACTATAACGCTTTATGAACACTCAGTGCGAGATGCACTCACGATCGTCGTCGGTCGTCGAATAAATATAGGAGGTAGGCGTTTCCGCAAATCGAGGCACGTGGGAAGACACGAAAGCGCAGGAAATGCGATCGCTGTCGGCCCCATTTGTATCAATTTGTCAATGAGCACTTCCTGCGTAATTTTTTTCCCTTCGTATCGCCGACCATCAATCTTTAGCAACCTCCTAACGTCCGAAGAGAGACCTTCGCTCGATTTCGCAATAAAAGCGGCGGCCCCGAGCGATGCATTTCTGGGATAAGTGTCAATGCATCTCGACGTGACATCATGATTACGAACGATCGTGTCGTACGAGGATACAAATGTCAAGAGATTTGAAAATTATGATAGCAATCTTTCCTCTACGAATTTTTCGCTGTAAAAGAATTACCTCTAGATTCATTAAAGAGATCTCGGTAAAAAGAAGATCGAATTTTGTACAACGCAATTTATAATCTTCATATAATTTTTGTTTAATTAATCCTCCGCCTGAATACGTGGGCCGTTGGTGTCCGAGCCAAAATAACATTTACTTTTATCTGTTAAACCGGCAAACCT
>NJRP01000046.1:225023-247453 GCA_003063835.1 Aphaenogaster floridana | reverse complement strand
ATGTTTGTCTCAACATTCACTATGTTTGCTGTACCAAATGCATATAGTTGCCTTCACATCAATGTGATTGTCATAACCGCAGGACGTGGCTGTACCAAATATTATTATTATTGTGGTTGTGGCAACCTTATCGTTTTTTCCGTGTATCAATGTCAGTATTATACCTATCAATGCAATTTATACCAGGGAGATAAAAAATATTTCTAATATTTTTTGCCGGTAGACAGAGACAATCCATGAATAGATCCTTCAAAGCCAACATTCTTTTCGGGAAACATCGGAGTCAGAATTCTAGAATTTTTCTTCGCGTTTTCCCGTTTGCGCGCACAGCAAATCGCAATGTTCCGCCCTAATCGAAACGCGAATGCGAGGTTCTCAGGATCGACATAAAGCTTCCGAAGCTACGAACCGCGTCGCTTCTAGCACGGAGCTCAATAAACTCGGGATCTTTATTTCCGGCGAAACGGGGGATGAACCCGTGAGATACATCTAACTGGCGCGCAGCAGTAAACCGCACTTTACTCGAAAGAGGTGATGGTGGTGTGGATGTCGCATTTTATTTATCTATACTAGCGAAAGTGACTCGCGCTTCGCACGAGACGTGCTTCTCCGTAAATTGCAAAGCAGTGAAATGTTTCTCTCTCATAATTATAAATTAAATTATAGCAGAAATGTAATGAGAGATAGAAATTAAAATAAGTTGCAAATTTAAATACGCAGTATATTACAACTTGAGTATGACAATAATTAAATTAAATAATTATGATTATAAAATTAATGAATATACAGCAAAATGTTCTCATAGTATATAAATAAAATATAAGTAAAAAATTTAAGACAATTGAATTAAATGTATAACGTAATATAATATTACGTAATATAAATGTAATTATATAGATAATGTACGGAATTGATGATAAAAGAAAACTCAATGCACAATTTACTCAACATTAATAATTTTAATATCCTTTCGTTTTACAATAAAATCGTGTGCTCGGGTTCTAAATACGTCTTATCACGCTGCTTCCTAACGACCGTCTCCTTTTGTCTCTACATTTCGATTCCAACGGTACTCGTTACGTCGATGAGGTTAAATGAAATAAATGTTTAATAATTAGGATAAGATCGCATATATGTATAAACAATTTAAATTGAGAGATAGGCCAATGATGGTCATAGCGGATCTTAGTGCTCCAATAATATTAATGTGTGACTTTTCTACACTGAAAAAAATGCTGTTGCTTCAATTAAACGTTTACGTCACGGGCTGCAACAAACATAAATAGGTCATTCAATTGTATTATGATTGGACCAAATATCTAGATTATTCTTTTAATAATGTAAATATTTGGTCCAATCATAATACAATTGAATGAACTATTTATGTTTGTGGCAGCCCGTGACGTAGACGTTTAATTGAAGCAACAGCATTTTTTTTCAGTATATAAACTACGCGCCGTTATTATCGGTCTTGAAACACAGCTCTCGAATATCACAACATAAAATTGAAAATCAATTTAATGATATTGATGCTAACAAGCATCTATAAGATTCCCCCCTTCTCATCCCAACCCGAAAAACTGTAAAGAATTATTAGAAATAAATATTATTCAAAATCTTAGCGCTTGAAAAAAATTCAAGAGTCTAAACGATATTCCAGCTAATGGATAACATAAATGACAAGACATGAAAAAATTATTTGTAAAAGTAACGAGGCTTTATAAGGATCTAATATTAAAATATATGGAGAAGAAGTTTAGCGTGAAACGCATGTAGCTCGATCTATTTCTTAGATAAAAGTATCTTTCGTCTCCGTGCTTGCTCGGATTCGTTCGAACTGGAGCAACGGCATTTCTCACTATAAGGCATTCATAGGTTTTTCCACTTCATAAAACAACCGCGCTGTAATCGCGTTTGCATATTTACGTATCACGGCTGCTCCGATAGTGAAATACGCAATTTTTCTGCCGATTACGCGCGCAGACGAGCTCCGCTCTGCGCATAAAGCACATCCATGCTTATACGGATCCGTCGATATTCGAGGAAAAAAGGCAGCAAGACGGATCCTCGTTGGTTCAGATTGGCTAACGCGATAAATCGCATTTGCGGAAAGGAACGATCCCAATCTTTATGCTAAATCTTTTTTATAGGGTTTGGATATATCACTCGGCTCGAAAACTGTTGCATTCCTGAATGGAGAATCAGAAACTTCGTAATTTAAACTTGCAGTTGTTGATTTCTGCAATCAGGACGAGAAATATTATTGTGTCATGTAATAGTAACGACAGGGGCGTAGCCAGGATTTTATTTCGGTGCACTGAGAAAAAAAGCTGTTGCTTCAATTAAAGTGGTATCACGGGGTGCCAAAAATATAAGTATTATTAATAGACCCAATATTTGGATTATTAAAACAATGATTGAATTATTGGTTAAAAAATGCAGACATTGAGTCTAATAATAATACAATTGAATAAACTACTTATGTTTTTGGCACCCCGTGATACCACTTTAATTGAAGCAACAGCTTTTTTTCTCAGTGTGGGGGATTTTTAAAAATTTAAAATCACAGAACAACTCATAACTTTTTTAATTAAATAAGATAACAATATTCAGGACATTTTCTTTAGACCTTAAAGCATTTGCCATTTCATTTCTCTCTCGGCTTTCAACCTTTCATTTTCATATTTTCATATTTGGTTTCAAAATTTCGGGATGGGGAATTTATCTCCCTAATCCCCCCCTGGCTACGCCACTGAGTATCGAAATAATAGTAAATTATAAGTAATAAGATAAGAGAAATAAGTTGAAATCGATATAGTCTCGGCTGAATTTTTGCAGCAAACGTGGATGCCGCGATGGATAGAAACACAAAACAATAGCGGCGAAATCAATCGTCCACGAATAATCTCAAAGGAACGGCCGGCCGATTCATTTGAATACGGTAGCGCCATTTTGCCGGACGGGCGTAAAATATTCATGGCTTTTTCCACCTCGTAAACTTGGGGCCCGCGCATATCCGCGGGGATCGAACCGGATTTCTGCGCATAAATTATTCGGGCGTAATATAGTACACGCTTTGCGCCCGAGAAACTTTTAATTGTGAAACTTCGCATTTTGCGTCGTGCCGGCCACCGCCCGCCGTATCTGCGGCTCGCGCGCTTTCATTAATTTAGGAAAATAAGCAAGGAGGTCATTGTTAAATTATACGGCTGAATAGAACCCAAGTGAATTATTCCTGCCGCTGTTTGAAAGCGGCGTGAAATACACGAATATAACTGAAAGAATACAACGATTTGAACTGAAAGAATATAACGACATAGAAACGATATAAAAAGCATTTTGCTAATGAAGCTAACTATCGATTAATAAACATTAATAAATACTTAGCTTTGATTAAAATTTTTCTGTAACAAATAATCCTCTCTTCTTTTTATTTTTCATATTACACGAGTGAGAAAGATATAGCTTCCGCGTGACAAAGAACAGCTTAGTGTTTTAAACGGTGTAATTTCAACGGAACGGCGACAAAGCGGAATGCAAAGTAAATGGCAACTAGTGGTGAAATCAGCTCGTTCTCTCTCTCTCTCTCTCTTTCTCTCTCGCTCTCTCCCTCTTTTGCGAGAGGTAAATTCGACACGGCGGAGGCTGCACCCCTTGATTTGCCGCACGGAGTGCCGCCGTCGTTATTCGCCAGTGCCTTAATTTTAGCGGCTTTTCGCAGTTTCCCTACTTTACGAGGTTATTATACAAGGAAGAATAATGAGCGGCTTGGTCGCGCGTAAGGGGCCACCGGGTGCGCCTCGGCATAAGAACCGACTTTAGCACGGCAAAGCACACATTTGGTGCGTATTAAATGCATCAGACGAGAAAGCCCTGTCGTTCGTATATATGCAAATACAGATCGATCCTCAGACACGATGAATTCCAATGAGTTGTCATCCTATGCCTCAATTTTCATTTACGAGACACGAGAGTTATTGGAGAAAATCGCTTATTCCATTAAACATCATTCACGAGATAACAAGTATGACGACGGGCAAATTACAGTTAATCTTGTCAGCTCTCCCAAATCTTTACTCATTGAAGATACAAAGTTCGAATTTTGAGTAAGAATATTTCCCCATTCAGATATATTCCGATTCTTGATACAGGAAAATAAATATTTGCGAACGTACAACAATTTTTCATCGAGTTTTTTTTGAGAAAGAATCAATTCTAAAAATGGATTAGAAAACTAAGTTATAAATGCCGAGTCAAGCGTAAATTTACACGGAAAGAATGATTTTGCTGAAATATTAAAAAATTTGGCCAGATACAGATCTGAAAAATAATTTTGTTGGATCATCAAAATAATTATGTAGGACGCCTAAAATAGTTGCTGGAATATCAAAACTTTTTGCAGCATTATCATTATGTTGGAGTGTCCTACATAATTATTTTGATGATCCAACAAAATTATTTTTCAGATCTGTATCTGGCCAAATTTTTTTAATATTTCAGCAAAACCGTTCTTTCCGTGTAGGGAAGCTATAATCGCGCGCGTGAGATATATTCTCGTGATCTCTCCATTGTATAGATGTTCCACTTGTAAACAGAATGCCGTGCGAAATCGATCGCCGAGACATTGTTCACGTTCGTAGTGTGCTGCAAGGAGATAAGAAAACATCGATGCTGTGCACTCGGCATTCCCGCAATAGCGTCTCTCCGAGGCGGTTATCCCTGCACTACCCTTGATTATGCGAGCGTAACAAAAGCGAGCGTACACACCCGCGAGCCGTAAAGAGAAACGCTTCCGCCGTTTCCACTTGCTCTCGTAAAACTTTTTAAAGTCACATTACCGGCTAATTCCGACGTCCACGTCGGCGAGAAAACGAGCCGCGTTCTTTCTAACTAATTAAAAAATGCAAAACAAGGAGCTGACAGGCTTTTACGCGAGGAAAAAAGGACAGTGCGGAAATGCTTAGTTTATCTCTTTGGTATCCTAGTTTCTTCTCATTCGAGAAAGATATTTAGATTTTTCATGTTGATAGCTTCTTTTGTTCTTTTCACCAAACTTCTTTCCACCAAAGCGATATTTTTTAACGGAGTAATAAATTTTTAACAAGATATTTTTATTGCATGTATATAGCTAGGTATTTTATTATATAGTTTCTTAACATAATAAAAATATTAGTTGAAATCGATGAACTTCGATTTATTTGATCAAATTACTGAGAATTTAGATCGTCTTGGGGCAAATTATTTTCCAAAGGTCAGAGATAATCAGATCAATAGCGTCAATCTAAATCTATTTTCTCAAGTAAACTCGATCTCAAAGGAGATGCATTGATAATATAGATAGATAAATGGAGAGAGCGCTTAATCGAATTTATGTTAAGGAAGAAATGATCAAAGGAAATTGATATAATTATCAGCCATCCTACGTTCACGCTAATTAAACGTTTTTTCTCTTCTCAAAGCTTTTTTCAAGCTCCGAAAAATATTTTACTCTCTTAGAAAATAGATCGCAAGGGCTAAAGTAATTGCTAGTTTTATTACTCGCTTGACGTAGCGCAAAAGCAAAAGAATGCCGTCGGCAGTACACAGTATAGCGCAATGAACTTTTCAAAGGCGCGTTAGCGGCCTATCTAATTGCACTTGTGCAGTGAAAGCGAGCCGTTCTTTTGCGAATAATTAAAAAATATACACTGTGTTTTTCTAAACGGCTTAGTCGTGCCGAGCGAATCTTGCTCAATCTTTCTGAAAGAAGCAAAGCAAGAGTCGAAAAGAACACGAGAAACAGTCACCGTTCCATAAAATAAACGCCATAATAATAAATTACCGAAGATAAAATAGTGATTTATAAATTAAATTATAAATATTATAATGTACAATAATACTATAATTTACAAACATTGTAATATATGTATATAATTGTGTTAAGGGTGAATTTAATGAAATAAAACTTAAGCTTTATAAACACTAATTAAACTTATTGCAATTCATGAATAATACTCCATACTCCTTATCAAATATTAAAATTATCGATTTAATTCTGCTAATGAATGTGTAGATCGCGAAAAGAGTTTGAAACAATTGTATATAGGTACTTACAAATATATCTCAAACATACAAATGACATATAAACTGCAATGTTCACAATGCGTTTTTCCACTATTTTAACTATCATATAAAACGCGTGTTAATCTAGGGAGAACCGACGTTATTATGACGGTCGTTCTCAACAAGTAAGACAGATAATTGGATTGAACTTACGTCGAGAGCGCTGAATCGAGTCAAGTTTTGTCATCCCTATTTTGCGGAAGTTTGCGTGCCGACTTTGAGAGAACCGAGTCCGCGTCGGCTCTTTCGCATCTATTCCCACGGATTCAACGATCCGCGAATAAAGAGCCGGGGGGGGGGGGGGGGGGGGTTTGCCGTATCCCCAGGCAGCATCTCGCAACTGGATAATTAATCCTGCTCCCCGGAGCACGTTCGACCGTGCTCGATTTAAGGGTATGAAAGATGCAAAACGTGAGATGCGAGGGAGATACGAGAGGGCCCGACCTTATTCCATGAAAATGTAGAAATATCTGCTGATGTGTACCGTCCTTTCTGAAGAAGCGACCCTATTTTCACGAAAATTGTCCCTAAAATATACAGCTGCGCGGGAGATATGTCACATTTTGTTTTTATGACCGAGCTGTACGCTCGGGAATTTTCATCGAAATATGTAAAATATGCAAAAATGGAGAGACAGAAAAATTTGAAATATTGTAGCGACGGTCGAATAAAGAATTAAAATCAATCCTTTTTATCCTTTTTTGTAATCACCCTTTCGTCGCATATTTTGTGCGTGCGTTTGCGCGCGTAAAACTATATATTTTATTTCAAAATTATATGAATAAATAAAAGTAATATACATTTTATAATTAGGAGAATTATTATTCGAATATTCATTTTAGCTGATTACTTTTTTCTAATAAAAAAGTTGAGAATGTATGCTCTTCGCACTTTAAAGAAAATCCTCAATTTTTTTTCTTTTTAAGGGGCACCGCCATAAAGGATATATATTTAATAACTTATCGCCGCTTGGATAACGCTATTATCAGACATTGCCGTATCGCTGGATACGTGACGTTTTTTTCGTTTAAAGGATAATAGAATTTTTCACGAGTTCGTGGCCGAAGCGGCACAATCTCATTGATGGAACGGCCAAGTTTAGCCGTTGCTACGCGACAGAGCTCCTCCAGATGAAAACGTCAATTGCCGCAGCCGCCGAAGAGGTCAGAGAGATATCAGAAAGGCATTTGGAGTCCGAGAGGGAGATAAGATATTTCTAGACAGCCGAAAAAGTGAACCCGAGGGTAGAGTTCCGCGCGAGCTGGAAACTCGTCCTCCGATCACGTTCGTGAAATCTCGTTGTTCTCCCGGAACGGAAAATCTCACGAAGGAAGTGTCAATTACTCGGTCCATCGATAGTAATAAGGGATTCCGGAAAGGAAAGACTGTCCTGGGGACAATGAAGGATCCCCAACAATGTCGGCACGAGAAGTAATTTCTCCTTCGCCTCTTGAGGAGACTTCCAAAGGAAAGGATTATCCCTTCGTTGTGCAGCTATTTCCCCTTTGATCTCTGCTTTCTTCCGATCGGACGGTACTTTCGTGCTTTCTTTGTGACGCATTATCGCCATTTCGGACCGGAATTACGAACGATCGTTTGAAAATGAGTAATCGATCATGCGCATACCCGAGTAAATAAACTTCTGCATCTAGTACTTGATTAATGTAATTAGCAGCCTCGAGCAGTGTGCATATCATAATTTATCCAATCAATACTCAACGAGACATATTGTATATTTGGGTAAAGATTATTAAATCAGAATATATACAATTTGTTGAAAGCGATATGATAAATGCATAACGTATTGTAGATGTAATTAATAAATCTTATTTAATTAATAAAGAGTAACAGAAAAGTAGATATGAAAATTAAATCAAGCTTTTCCTAAAACAGTTATTTAAAAAATAGATTTGTTCTTAAGTATATCTTTGAGTGTAGCTTAAAAATAAAAATTATGTCTAGAAACATTATTCTCATTAAATTAATAACAATTTAAAATAGTCAGAGAGATAATTAAATCTTATCATCTTCTCATCATTTAATTTGATTTGGTGCAAAATTTATCTTGAAAAAAAATTCATTATTTGTTCTCAAATACTTGATGGATAATTAAAAAGTGATAAAAAAAATATTTACGCCAAGGGAAAAAATAATAAAAAGAAATGCCTTTAATCGCATCTTTCTTTGATATAAAAGAGTTGCAACATTTTTCATCCAAAACAAAATTTCACCGTGTCAAATTCATCTGTTAACGACATGAAGCAATCTCTTCAGCGCGACGTTTATTGTAGAAATATATCGTCACTCGACTGTCGCAAATCATCCCGATCGATTCCATATTGCTGGAACGAGGCCGGGATGTGTACGCGAATGAGAAATTCCATCTCGCGCCGAATGCGCGTCCATACGTTCGCGATCTAATCGCTCGCGAGATAAAATTTACTCCGTGCCGCGATGAAACTCAATTAAAACACCTCGCGCCGTCGTATTCATCGAACAGCCGCGATGGAAAATAGAAGCCCTCGAAGCGAGGCTTCGACGGAAAGTCGGAGTCAGTTTTCCGAAACATTTTCCGTTTATTCGCCGTGTATTCGCCGTTCTCCCGGCTCCGTCGAGCGGCTTAAGTGGCAAAAAACCCACCCCCGTGTCTGCGCGAACTCGCTTTAACTCGGATGCACTTTAACCCCCCTCCTCCGCCCCCCCCTCCGACCCCACCGCCTTTGGCCCCCGCTCCACCTGCTGCCGCCTGGCTTTTCTAAACGACCGGGCCCGCTTTTGTCTCGCTCTTTTCAGCCCGAGGCTGCGCGAGATCCGTTAAATCGCCCTATCTCCCAGCCGTACTGCCGGAGCCCCGACCATTTTTTATTTCGTTTCGCCGTAAAAGAACCGGAACGAAAGTCATAGCTCTTTGTCGAAAGTATATTAGCATTGATGATAATAGAGAATATATTTTTCGCGAGAATTTTCAGTTAACTCGGAATGAGCGTTTCGTGCCCGAGTGATATCTTGATGAAAGTTTATATCAATTTTTTACCTTTATAACTATAATAATATAATAAATTCAATTTTTGCTTTAAACTGAAGCTTTATAATAATTTTATAGCAATTTTCAATGCCTTTAGCGATCAATATAAGATAATATATACATCTGTCATTCATAATATTTTATAAATTATTCGCTTGGTACACATGTGTTTTAGAGGTGTGCGAATAGTTCGAATTCGAATCGAATCGAATCGAATCACAGTAGATTCGATTCGATTCGTTTTCGAATCTAAAAGGTTCGAATTCGAATAGTTCGAGAATTTCGAATCATTGATGGTTCGATTTCGAATCGATCGCCTATTTTGATTGCTTCATTTATATCTTCCGCACGACCAATCTTGTATCAGCACGTATCAATTCTCCTGCATGCTCATTCGTGTATCATCGCGTATCAACGCCAATGTGTAATAAAGAAGCAGGAAAATTTGTAATGTAAATCCGGGAAAATTTGATTCGAATTCGATTCGTATTCGAATCTAAGAGGTTCAATTCGATTCGATTCGACGTGAAAATTTCAGATTCGATTCAATTCGATTTCGAAATGTTATCAATGATTTGATTCGATTCGATTCGATCCGATTCGATCTTGCAAATGCTTGATTCGCATACCTCTGATGTGTTTCTACTCTTTAATTCTGTAATTGTAAAAAGATACGTGATGTATGATAAAACAGACAGCTATTAAAAATTATATTAATAAATAAAATAAAAAAGAGCTAATGAAAGTCAGTGCAGTTCTAGGAGCACAACGTATTGTGTAATTCTTAGTTAAATTACATGTATAAATTTGATTCGCAAATTAAATTAGATAGAAATATTCGAACGTTTCGGCTCCTATTCGGGCCATCTTCAGCGCAAAATTCCTATTACGTTCCTATTTTCTCCTTTACATCTAGGGCATACTCTCCACGAAAGACTTCGGTTACAAACGGTTGGTAGGCCGAATGATATTGAAAAGGCCGGTCTGAGGTAACCACACAAAGAAAACAATAAGAGTATTTAAACATTAAGACTTTTTCAACCAGGTGGAAAAGAGAAAGAAATAAAAATTATATATTTGATGTACTATTCCGTCACTGTTCGATAAAATAACTACTAATATTGCAAGCAGGCGAGCGTTTCTTAAACGTCTATTCGTCCAATCGTCATAACGATCCACTCCAACACCTCGAAATGCGACTTCCAAAGCGACGCGCACAATTCCATCGCTTTGTCGAGGTAGATTCCTCCTCTCAAGAGAGGGAATCGTGCTCGCCCTACGCTCTCTACGATATTACTCGCGTAACACATGTGGAAGCCGAGGGGCTCTCCAAAGCGCCGGAGTTAAATCCGCAAGTGTGTTCCGACGAAAAGACCACGAAGGGTGGCACACACCCGGGCTTTGTGGGCGAAATATGTGCTCGGGCAATCCGAACCTTCCACCCTTTCGCCTTCAGCCCTTTCAGCCATTCGCGGTAACTCGTCCCCCCTTTATGTTTACGGCTCTGCTGCGCGGGTTAATAAACGCTCCTAAAATTACGTCGCCATCTCTTCATGTAAGCGCGAAAAAGCACATTCGCCTTGATTGCTTTATTTTGTCATTTTTCCTACTCTTGGCAGTTAATTGTAAGATCAAAAATTGCTTAATAAAAAAAGATGTTAACCTCAAGCCGATACAATTAACGAGGACGTTTCTTAAACACAAAATGGATTAATTTATTTTTTAATATAAGAACTACAATTCAGATGCTCCCGGCTCTCCTGTATATATAATTTTAAAGAATGAAAATTATTTGAAGAAAAGAATATTTCTCCTCTTCTCGATTTTCATTCTTCCTCTTGCGTTATCGAAACTTATATACAGACATCACGTATTCAAAATTTGCTTTCCTATATCCCATCTCCTTTCCATATATATTCGCCGTATTCGATTCACTGTTCCTTGTTACCGTTCGAAAGCATTCGGGATTTCGTTCTTGACCGATGCTATCGCAAAGACCTTTTGCATAATATCGTCTTGTCGGTGACCCATAGCGCTTAGTCCTCTTACTAAACATATTCGCAAGTGCGAAGGTCGAATGTAACTCTGACGAGATAATCCTGGAGGAAAACGGGACAGCAAGGACTCACAACGAAATCCTATTACGAGGGACAGATTACTTCTGCGAGGTATCGATCCTGAGAGCTCTAACATGACGCATCAAAGTCTCTCGGTTAATTTCTGCCGTTGGTTGGTTCACAGACAAAAATCCGATTAAGTCGTTTGTGCGAGACGTCGAAAATAATGAAAGAATTGAACGTCGAAGGAAAAAGTTTCGAAAACATGAGATCAAAGCTCTCTTAGACTAAGAATAAAACGTATTCCGTGAATCAAATTTGGGAAGCATACAGAAATCTTGATTACTATTC
The DNA here is from genome assembly GCA_003063835.1 of Aphaenogaster floridana. Classification (NCBI taxonomy): domain Eukaryota; kingdom Metazoa; phylum Arthropoda; class Insecta; order Hymenoptera; family Formicidae; genus Aphaenogaster; species Aphaenogaster floridana. The sequence goes on along the minus strand of NJRP01000046.1, from coordinate 235,918 downwards.
TTGTTCTTAATTTAATCTAATGTTAATTCTATGTCTATAAAATTTCACCTTAAAGTTTTTAATTGCCGGATTATTTTATATTAAAAATGGACGAGAAAAAAGATGACTAGTAATTAAAATGCTGATAAAAATTTACTATACGTCGGAATCTGCTCATTAAAACGGCATGTTTTTACTTCAAGTTGGTTGCGAAATTATCAAAATTACAGTTGGAGTTTCTGGGATACTCTGAATGTACGGATATAATTTCAGCATATACGGAAGACGAATAAGATACCGAGTGCTACGAGAATGAAACAGGGACCTCTTCATGCGCCGTCAAAAGATCTTCCCGATATATCCGGGCGGGAGTTCTACCGCGCCATTTCCGGTTACTCGCGGCATTATGAGCTAACATTTGTTCCAGTTATTTCCAGCCAGAACTACCACAACTCGCCGCGTTGTAATGGGATTACAAAGCGACGGGGTAAAAGCCCCAGAACTCGAGCCCTCCGTGCCCGCGTTCCCGCGGGATTAACGCAACCCTGTAATATACGGTAAATTTGCTCGGTAATCTCCAGTTTCAACGGAAGAAAAGATAACGTTTTCGAAGTAAGGAGACTTTGCGACTGAAAAGATTTGTAATGTACCGTGGAATATTGCTGCAATCAGCGGCGATAGTTAGCTCATCACGTTCGTGTAAATTCTCGACGAAGTAACATCTTAAATGAATTTTACACAGCCATTTTGCTTCGTATTGGCTGCATTAGTCACTTTAACGTTTACGTTGTATTTGTATATTCGTATTGTACATTTAATAAATAAATAATTTATTTCGCTCACATTGGCTTTTAACGAATTATCCTTGATTTTATATCTGAGAGCCTTGCTTCATTAATATTTAGTTTTAGTTACTTTAATTTCTTAACTATTTCATACACAATTTAGAGAGATTTAAAAACTAAAGATACACATTCGCTTCTAATTAAAATTAACTTTCTCTTATCTCACTTTACTAAGAATATTCCATGTGCGCTTTCAATTACACATGTTATCATAAAGCATTCTGAATATATTATTCAATTTTTTATTACGTAAAAATTAAAGTTGGAATATAAAACCGTAGGAAATTTTCTAAAAAAAAAAAGGAAAAGAACGCAAAACTTGAATTTCTCCTCGTGTACGTTTGAAAGAAAAGGTCTGAAAAGAAAATGTGCTAACAGAAAAAAAAACATCCCGTGAGATCGACGAAATCGATAGAATCTTTCGGGGCATACCAAACTAGCCTGGTCTCCCACCGGTAGTTTTATTCGCGTTCCTCGATCTCGCCTATGTTCGCCACAAAAGACCACGGAGAGGAATTTCCCGGCAAAATTGAGCTCGCGGTCGAGTCGGGGAAAGCGAAAATGTCGGGAATGTCTCGACTTTCTTTCCCGAGGGTGAGCGTATCGAAAATAAAAGGAAGAAAGGAACGAGAGAACCAGAAGAAGAGGAGGAAGCAAGGAGAGCAAAGAGGAAGAAACGTAGAGTTTGAAAGAGGAAGAAAGCGCATGTGATTGCGACGGGACGAAAGACGGGAAAGGACGATATCTCGAGAAGGGCGACGCGGGTGGCGTTTGCATTGGAAATTCGACGAGCTGACGGCGAAGCCGACCAGTTTGGCGAACGGCCAGACACCCGGTACCCGAACGTGCGTCCGCTTTTCCAACAATAACGGTATCGACTAATGAATGCAATGCAGTTTCCCAACCCCTGTCGCCGAGTCTGATCTACTTTGACCCTCGTCGAGTTCGATGCTCTTCTCGTGCATACATATGGATCAGCTAATCAAGTTTCAGAAAGGCTAATGAAAAAGCGTGTTATTAACGTGCCGTATCTCGAAGTACTAGACGTTCGAAGTAAAAAATACAATAACTCGACTTAATAAATTTTAAGCAGTACTCATACTAGGTATTCTTCGCCCACTGCACAGTAATTTTGTTTAATTATTCCCGTTTTGTACGTCCCGCATTTTGAAAATTCCCATTTTAATATTTCGTTTAACCTACATTTTTTATAACTCAGTGTTACGTATTTCTCTCTCTCCCATTTCTCTTTGAAAAATTATATTTTTTTACAAACGATTCATGTTATTCATATCTCTATAAGACGCTCGTAAGCGTGATACAGCAAAGTTTAAAGAAAACCGCATATTGAAAAAAGGCTTCGAAACCTCTCTACGCTATTTCCACGCAACGGTATCCGCGATGTGTGATGTAAAAAGTAGCCACGCGACGAGCCGAGCCACGCCGCGTCGCGCCGCACGGCAATTAGTTCGGGCAAATCGAATTTCCATGCTAGAAATCTCGACAAAGCGGGTAGCCGAGAGGCAGCCGGGGCTGTCATTTAATTTGTATTTAAATTGAGTGCCGAGCCACCCCTTCTCCCCATCGCTCTCCCTTCGCATCCCTCTCGCGGTTCTCCAGCGGACGCGACCGGAATAAAGTCACACTCGCGCGAGGGAGCTCGTTTATTTGCCGTCGCCGAGTTTCGACGTCGGAAGCTTAAGTCAATTACAGTGACGTTAATCGGACGAGATAGAGGAAGAGGGGGTGAAAAAGAGGAAGACGCAACGGATGTATTTCGCGAAGCTGTAGAATGGAAAAAGACGTTCCGATATGCTGGCGCGGCTTCTACACTTCTCGAAGCGATTTAATAGACTCCCCGAGACAGTCGCGATCAATTATGCCGACCTTGAGAACGACCGCTCTGTCGATAATTAATGAACCGTCGTCGGTTGTAATTTAGCTTTCCGAGGCGTACCTGGCGACGTAATAAATTGCTGCGAGGGTTACGGCGACGTCGTTGCAAATTAGTAACGTGACGGGAAAACTCTTGGAAAGAATTTACTAGTATCGGCAATTCGCATTAATTAATTATTATCAACGAATTGCTTCGCAGTGGCCGTGGCAAATCAGAAGTCGAAATGAGGTACAATTAGACGATATACATTAAAATTATAAACATAAATTACAACAAAACAGATCACGGTGGTGAGAATAACGGATCTCATATACGCGTAATATGTATTACGAGAGAAACTACGAAGAGAGAGAGAGAGAGAGAAAACATAGAAGATCTGCAAACACGCAAAGCATTCTCCATATTTGCATTGCGTCTTCACTCGACGATCAAACCAGTCACGATTTACGGTTTCCGCGTTAATTAATCACTTCTCCCTTGCCAAATATCGGCGAAACGTTAATACATGTCGCTAGAGGCGTTTACGCACGACGATGCGGAACAAATGCGCAAGCAGCAACCTATCCCGCGATGTATGCGCATTAAAAGCAGAAGGGCGGTTTGGCTCTCCAAAAGCGACTCTCTCACAAACCCTGTCGCTCAATGCGTGCCCGTTCCCGCAAAACGGTAAACCAGCACGCGCATACGCCGATATTGTTCGCGAACAGCCGCAAGGACGCGATTAAATTTCATCTCGAGGGAGCGTTAATTAAGCGACGCTTAACGCACCTCGCGGAATGCAATTTTCTCTTATTCACACGTGCATTCTCTTATTCATTCGTAGCATTCACGTATGCAACGAGTTGAAACAGAATGAAGTAACTAACTTTTTCGAAAAATGTAACGCGAGCGAAATATCCCAATCTCTTCTCACGCAAAATTGAGAAAGGGACAAATAATTTAGAATCGCGAATAAAACAATCGATGAATTAACAATGTAATTAACAAGACCGCGAAGTGTATCAAACATTTTAAAATCGAGAAAGGCCGAAATACGGTCATAGCAGATCTTAGTGCTCATTAATATTTTATGTGTGGTTTTTCTAGTTCTTTTAAACTACGCGCCGTTACTTTCGGACTTGAAACGCAGCTCTTGAAACCAGAAAAGTAATATCACAATGATAATGATGCTGACAAGCATCGTAAGCATCTAATCGATGAATTGTATAAGCATTTTTTTTAAGTTAAAGTATAATACTAATCTAATAAATTTGTTGGGTGTTAATTTATTAAATTTTGGATGTATCAATCTGATGTATAAATTAGGGAGCCTGAAGTCGAATTCTTATCACCTACCGAATTCTTATCAATAGTTGAAAATCCGTAATCTTAACATATAATGGCAATAGCAATAGCAGTTACGATCTAAGAATATTATCACCAATTGTTCTCCCACGATGATACGCCTACATGCTATTGCATTAAGACCAATAAAAGGGAAACGTGATGTCAATAAAGATTAATTCGTGGAGCAGACGCGCTACAATGGCATGCCTGCCTGTAGCCTGAAGTTGATGATTTCGCCGCACATAGACCGAATTGTTTGTCGTTGTCCAATCGAATTTGCGCGTTACTCGCTGGACATAGTGCTTTGATTAGCGGGCTACTGAATTTGCCAAATAATATGCCTCGTGTTTGCACGATAAATAATCGTGTTCCATACATCGTGACCGAGTTTAATAGATCCCATTGACGATGCATCATTGTCGAATAATATAAATATTTTCCTCCCCCGCTCATAGAATGTATAATAATATTACGTAATTATTTACAATGAGTATATATTATATCGTATTAAACTATGCTATATGCAACAATATTAGACAATTTTATTTAATAATTATACTGTCAACAAGTAATATTATTATTCTTATTTTCCTGAATAAATGAGTAATGGTTGTTGATAAATTAAATGATATATAAACAAGGTGAGATTATATGTATTTTAATATAAGTTTAATTAATAACATAGTAATAAATTATATTGTAGGATATATAAGAAATACAAAATAATTCTTTTAAACATACATATGATATACATATACACTATCGCTCAAAAGTTTCAGCACATTCTCCGTATATAGAAATTTCGTATATGAAGAATAAAATATGAATACAATTTGCATATATGTTTATTAATTTATTATTGCATATTTTTATTGAAACTGGGAAAAAGAACTTATTTTTTTTAGATTTTGGACTTCTCAAAGTAACTTCTTCGGGCTTTAATAACTTATTGTTTATTAAATAGCTTATTGTTAGTCGCCCACTTTTTAATAAAAATTATTTAAAATGTTGATTTCAAATGTTTATCGGTGTCTAGCACGAAATTTGAAATCGATTTTTCATTCAATCGATATATACAGGGTGTCCATTTAAATCGACCACCCCTGATAACTTCGCAGGAAGCGGTCGTAAAGAAAAATGTTTCATACAAAAGTTATTTGACTTCGAGGGGGACATAAAATGGGTCAAATGAAATTTTTCTAGGTGGAGGCGTTTCGGAGATTTGAAGATGACCTTTGATTTTTTAAATGGAATTATATGATGTATATATGATACTTATTTATTTGAGAAATTTACTTGAAATTTCCGTTTATAATTATTTTTCGGCACTTTTAAACGGCTTTATTGAATACTTCCGTGATATAAGAAAATATATCATAATTTTTATGTTTTATGTATAAAAAATTGGAATTGTAAGCAAAAATATAATGTGTACTGGAACTTTCAAGCGGTAGTGTACATGTGGATTTTTTTGGATTTTAAATGATTAATTTTACTTGCTTGAACGTTAATATTAATATAGTAACTGAAAGCTTTGGGACAAGGCGTGTGAAAGCCTTGCATCGTGAACACGAATCCATCAGTACTGTTCATCCATCACGTTGGACATGTATGAAAAATAAATTATATTCTTTGCAGATTCTAAGCACTCAAGGAGGTATAAGAGTAAAACTGTATTCAATGTTAAATTAATTTTATTGAAGTTTTTATTTACTCATAGCTTTTAATTCATTTATCATCGGACTCGCCGCGATACTAATTACTAACAATTAATTTAATATAACAGTGACAGGCAACCGCTAATAGTAAATTCCGTAATAGATCATACGTTAATAACAATGATTAATATTACTTATCGATATTCCTGTCAAATAGATTACGAGATCGCTGCTCTGCTCTGGCCAGTGCTCACACATTCACGAATCGGTGCGGTCTCATACATTTTAATAAAGGCTGTCGAGAGGTGCCTTATCAATAATTTCACAATTAACAATTTATTAAATTAACAAATTAATACTTGACATTTATTAATACAAACCTAATCGTAAGTATGTCAATTTAATTTACTTTACGGTTAAAATCAGCTTCATGTGTAACATTATACAAAATATCAAGCCAAACAATAAATAAATATATATAGAATGACAAAAGTTTTCCGTGAAGTTTTCCGGAGTTTTGCCTTAATAATAAAAATTGATACGACAAATTGATGCATTATTAAAAAATTATATTACTTTCATTTGTATTATGAAATAGATAATATCTTTGTATTTATGATATGTGGGACAGGGATTGTGAAAAACAATATTCCGTGTGCGCGTTAGGTAACAAGATATATGGAGCCGGTAGTGCGGTAGATTAATGCGTCCCATTGTGAAGGGAGACAGACAGGTTCCCCTCGATATCATCTCGCGACATCGAAGAGCACCTGCTGCACTGTACCGCGTGTCTCTATTGCCACGGCAGGCTGCCGTGATCGTAAAACACCGTCGCGAAAAGCATGTGATTGGTACGCAACAATTTTACTGCGACGAAAGAGAGAAAGAGAGAGGAGAGGGAGAGTGAGACCGTTAATGTCAGTTCCCGTTTATAGTTATCGAGTGATACTTTGCGCGTAACGGCGGTCGAAACCGGCTGCGAATTTATCCCGCGGCTATCCGCGGCTGTTATCCATCGCGAGATGTACAGGGTGAATCAGAAGCTGTCGCCGATCATGAAAATTTTTATTCTGAATTTTCATCATTCGATAATCTCGGTCATCTTGTCTACATCTTGAATGTAACGTGTCTCGGGAGAGACACATTGAATTAAAAAATAACCGGTTATATTTTAAAATATCATACAATTTCGATTTGGCGTAGACGATCTTTTCCCTCAATTTTCCACCTCATATATCCGCATTTTTAATACTTTCGATGGATCGATGTCGCGATATGCACTATAGGCGTATTCTTTCCTTTCAGGGCTTTCATATTAATCTCACACGCATTCTTCCGATCGCATTAAATCTCTCTCTGCGCCGTGACGTAACACGAGGTACGATTACGTGCGATAAACGTATGAAACGAATTATATATCGCCAAAATGGAAACGAACATGCACTCGATATGGACTCGACATCGGAAAGCACCTGCTGTAGCATTATTCGGAATCCCAACGGATTATCGAGACGCGAAAAACGCGCCGGTTAATTTTCGCGCGAAAATGCACAAAATCGTCCCGAAATTCACGCAAGCACTTTACAGTATTATTTGTTGCAAAATACACTGAATATCAGTATGGCGCTTAGAATATTTTCAATATCTCGGTAATTAAACCATAATTTAAAATTCCATTAACATTAATTGATGAAAAATTAAGAAAACTATAAAAAATTTCTATTTAAATCTTGTTTAACGTTTAATATTAAATATTCTCTCTCTCTCTCTCTCTCTCTCTCTCTCTCTCTCGCACTACTTCAATGTAACATGTAATTCAGAAAGTAATGAGTTTCCAACGTTGAAAAGGTAATCTGAAAATTTTTAATGTCGGATATATTGATCATCGAAAATTCCGGTTGGAAACTTTATTAAAATTTATTGCGAATCAGCGAATAAAGTGACATACAAAGGAAGGAAATATTAGCTATTAAATTTATTTTTAACATTTGTGGATGTCACAAACAACTTTTAAGATTCGATGCGATATATACAACGGTATAGCAAGATCTGGAAAATACACTTCGTCTATCTACATGTCAGTAACAACGTCGCGTGAAATTCGAAACAGTATGCACGCTGTCGCATTATTTTTTTTTTCACGATGACATTAATGCGAGATACAGCGTCATGCTCGTGTTTCCCTTAGACATCTTTTATCATTTGAGACGCGATATATGAAATACATGTACGTCTATAAACATTTTCCTCATTTTCGCAATTTTTTCTCTCTCTTTCATTTTCTCTCTTTCTTATTCGTCTTTCCATAAATTGAAATTTGATTCATTACACAATTTTTGCTTGTTATCTCCTCTTCACAATTTTTTAGCGTTCTATAAGAAACATCGCGCATTGATTAACGTCGCAAAACATTTTATCCTGTTTCCAATAATTATTACTAATTAAATAACAGAAATCAAAAACCAAGCAATCAAAAAACAGTAATCAAAAATATAAAATGCCATTTCCAAAAATAATTTCACAGTATGAACAATGTCTCTTTCTCTCTTTCTTCCTTCCCCCACCCCCCTCTCTCCCCTCTCTCTCTTACCATCAAATTAATAAACTTTCTCAAAGGGGCAAAACAATTGTCATAAAAAGACAGTAATAAAGCGGCGCTCTCAGCTTTATTGTGGATGTATTGGAACGTGGACTGTGCTTTATTCCCCTTTCACAGAGGAATTATGGCACAAAGGCGCAACATTCCGTATTATAAACTTTTTCTCGGCAACATCTATTATTATTTCGAACTGCGATACATCGGTATGCGTGTTTAATCTCCGGAATTGTATCACGAGTTTAAAATTTTTCGTAAATTTCAAATAATTTATTTCGCGTATCTACCAATAAATATATATATAAAACGTTACAATATACTACACTTCTTTGAAAGCAAGAAAATACTCATTTATCTGCAAATAATTTTACCCTGTAATTCTATCCCGACATATTAAAAAGGCTTCCTATTTGTGCGACTACCAATCTTTTCGGCCTTATAAATATCCCCTATAAATATCGTCGCGTTTAACGTAAAATGTACTTCCACTATCCTGATGGAGACGAAAGTCGAGGTCCACGATAACGACGCGATTCTCGCGATCCTGTAGAACGAATAAGGAGAGAATCAAACGAGCGCGTTTAATGTTAAGTACGTGCCGCGAATGCGACACTCGGCGTCCGTACGAGCGTATTATTAGTCATTTCTCCAGGATATCCATCGTTAGGTCGAAACGAGCGGCGGCGCGTGTTCTTCGTCCCGCGGACGATTCCCGAGATGATAGCGGCGCAGAATAACTTGCCGCGCGGGCAGCAAGTTCATTATCATTGCTGGCCCGCGCTACTATCCGTCTATTTGCGTATATCGCGTTGCATGTTAATACGCGCAGTATGCAGGACCGTAACTGGACTACGACAATATTTAACCACCGTCGTCGTATTTTAGAGGCGTCCGCTAAAGAACCGCTTGCGATACCTAATATCGTCTTCCCTAATATCACTCTTCTATCAGGACCATATTTCTTTGCAGTAATCACGTATCCCTCTTTAAGAAAGAATCGTTATATTGCCAATACACTAATACATGGCTCGGAGTGCTTCTGATTGCACAGCGATATGCACGAGAGCATTAACAGTCCGTTTACGAAGCACTTGCCAATCTGATGACGCAATTGGACGCGACGGAAGGAATATTCATGCGTCGTTCATCGTGTTGACATTTGATTATCCAGAATGGAGGTGACGTTGACGTTAGATTGTACAGAATGGAACGAAAGCCTAGCGGTAAACTCCAGAAATTGACAAAGGAAACTATTATGCGCGTTTTACACGGGAGAAGAAATATGTTCTTCTTGCATAAAGATTTATAACTGAAGTTTTATATAATCTGGAACTACGTAAATATATATTATAGAAGTTAGAAAAATTGCTATAAATTGAAGATCTGTAGAAGTCTGTAGAAATTGTAGAATCTCTGTATTTTGGAGGCCCACGTTCGAAAATATCAATTAATTCTTATATTTACATTATGTGATCGACTTTTTAAAACAAAATACTTTTACAATACGTGTATATATATATTACATCTTGTATATAATCCAAATATAAGAATTAATTAAATATGATATTTTCGAATGTGGGCGCAAAAAAATATATATGTAATTTTGGTAAAGTATTATATGTGACAAAAAAATAATGATTCGTCTAAAAGAGAGATATCTCATATATATATCTCACAAACTATACGTATAAATCCCGAACTAATAAAATATAAAATAGTGATCTGTCAAAACTCTTTCGCGACATACGCTAAGTTAATTGATGCATAGAAATGTTTCACGGTTTGAATAGAGCAACTCTAAATGGACATATTTGCTAACACAATGCGAACTGCGTGCAACATTCTGGTGACTACTACCATGATATTCTACAGAAACAGCTTCGAAGATACAACTACTTTACGCGAAGCGCGACGAGACGGTCTCATATCCCGAAGGAAATCTCGCAGTTAGTAGTACTATAACAAGAAACTGAAATCACCATCAGTTGCGCTGCAAAAGTTGATAAAACAATTGCATTCGTAGCAATTGTGGTAAAAACATTTGAAGCCAAGCCTTATGAAAGTATACCAAAACATGCGACCGTAATTTTATATAAGAAACTTTTCTCAACAGCTAAAGATCATTTAAAAAATAAACTTATACACGTAATTATTCTAATAACTATCGTAAAAACTGACAGCTAAGCAGGCAATATATCAACAATTTTACGCGAAACAAATCAAGTATTCCATTTTTGCAAAGGGTGCGAATATAATTCGCACAAAATATAACTAAATTAATAATAATTATCAATTATCTTTGACGTTGAAATGGTTCACGTAAACACATCTTGAATACAGAGAAAAAAAATGCTGTTGCTTCAATTAAAGTGTATATCATTAGTCTTTTAATAATCTAAATATTTGATCCAATCATAATACAATTGAATGAACTATTTATGTTTGTGGCAGCCCGTGACGTACACTTTAATTGAAGCAACAGCATTTTTTTTCAGTGTGGCAACGACTCAACGCTGCGATATACACTATAATCAGAAAGTACCGGGAATTCGATTGACTTCGATTGCCAAGGCGTAGTGCACTATGAGTACCTT
>NJRP01000046.1:214331-224863 GCA_003063835.1 Aphaenogaster floridana | reverse complement strand
CGAGGGAACTAAAGGCCATCCCTTCGTCGGCCTACCAGGGATGCATGGAGGACTGGGTCAAGCGTTGGCACATGTGTGTTGCTTCAGATGGATCATATTTTGAAGGAGATAAAATAAATTTGCCTGAAATTTAACTCTATTTTGTTTTATTTAAAAATTCCCGGTACTTTCTGATCATAGGGTAATCTCGATGAACGAAACTATCTAGTTTAACATTCGCGCTGCATTCTTTTCGATCACCAGCATCGACTCGCGCCCTCCGTCGTAGATTTGTGGATTATTATGTGTAATCAATAATCAGCGTGCGAAGGGGGTTGCATTACGGCTATATAACGCGAGTCGGCGCATGCATTACCATAATCTTGAAGGTGGCTCTATTACGGCGCTTATTGCGAATAATCGCGTTAACTGCGTCGCTGCCGTTGGTGCAGCTAGTGCTGTTGCTGCTGTTACAGCGGCTCTCTGTTATCACTTCCCGACATTTCGCAGCCGCGCATAGTCGCCGTTAATCTTGCCGAGAGCGAGCTCTCGGGAAATTGCAAAATTGCCGTGCGTTCGATCGTCTCGATAAACGCGCGATTATTGCGACCTTAACGAACGTGAATTCCGTATGAATCGAGTCCATTCCGGTAACAAAATTAGCAAAAATAGTGAAATAAGAGAACGCGATTATTTTACCTCTAGAAATAATCATATGAGCAAAGATAAGATAAACAAGAGGTACATAAATTGAAATACACATGCATGAGTAAATCTGAAATACACCTGCGCTTTTGTCTCTCCTCTTGTATTTTTTGTTAATTAATGGAAAAATAAAAATTACTAACTTATATGGAACCTCTACGGAAATTATTTGTATATTCTCTTTGCCTGTTTCACGTTACATGTATCATTATAACTTGTTTACGTGTATTGTAAATAGACACGTAAATACAAATTTAAACAATACCGTTATTTGTTTTTTGTCACGAAATAATGTGAAATTTGTTGTTACAGATAAATAAAGCCAAGCTTTTGTAAAACGATATGTACATACGATACATTTCACGGAAAAATAATCAGTACTAAATATTCGTTTCATATCTCTGTTTCATAATTAACGAAATGCACGCTTTGAAATACGATACACTCTAATATTCATGCGGACATTTCATTCCGCGTTTTTAAAGTCCTATGGATTTTGTCGGACAATTTAATATCTTTTCATCAAAAGCGGCGCATTGCAACGAACAATGGAAAGAAAATATAGTCGGTTGGAAACTTCTAATTCATAATTAATAAGTTGTCACAAATAACGTGATGCGTTGCAGTATTCATATGGGTATCTCGTTCCATGTTTTTAATAATGTAAATTTTTGATAAATGGAACGAACGACGTATTTCATGGAAAAACGGCGGGTATATTCCCGCAATAAAAAAGAAGTATGAACGCGTTTCTAAAGAAATTTTATATGTGCTAAAAAATTATTCACTCAACAAATGTCACGAAAAATTTATATTACGTTAAACATAACATACTCCATACACACAGGTATACTTCAATTTTTATTTTGTAAATTTCAATATAAATCGCTGCTTCTACTTTTTACGTGTTTTTTCATTAAAACGCGACATCTGCGTCACGTAAAACGTTTTCCCGGGGGATCCGTTCAATTAATCAAGTTGGCTCTCTTTGTGCGCGCGGCACACGATATGCTACAATATTCATACTTCATCCGTCATTTTGGAAGTTTTCCCAGCTGGAAGCATAGCTTCCAGAGGACTAGCCAGTCATGTTGCCAATATCGCCGTGATAGTGGAACGCAGCCTCGTTTAATTTTTACTTTAGGAAGGCGGAGCACGTGGATCAACCACAGATGGAGGAAGATGGCATTCGTGAAATCTTCATTGCGAAGTCTCTACTCTAATGGACTAGCTAATAAATTAAGCGGCCAACGGATGCCATAATAATTATCTATTCCATTATATTATCAGATTTATCATTTTAACTGTACTTTCTGACAATGAGAATCTTTCTTACGTCTTCCGCAATCAAAATTGAGGAAGTGTAACACTTGAATTGGCTATGTGCATATTTTTCTATGTTAATATATATTTTTCTCTATATATGTGGTTATGATATAATTATATATAATTTTTATCATAATTTTATTAATATTATTAATTTTTGCAAATTAGAATAGGACATTATCAGCCTTTAATTGTTCCGTAATTACAGATTATAAAGCAATATGATGATTTACAGATGATTTCATCAGTCTTAACATTCTTTTTTCCGATATTATCTATAACTATCTAATATATTTGTTAAAATTGACAAAAACGTTATTGAAAACATAAAGTTTTATGAGTATAAAGGCGAGGTTAAATCCGAATGGTGAATATGAGATGATTTCTCTTGATGAAAATCAATGAACGGCAAAGATGAAGTATAAGCCGTATATATGTATAACCATATAAACTATCTTGCAGAACTTTTGTTTCTTTTTAAGTCATGCTTATCACCTAAGAAATTATATCATCATTTCGAGACTTAATATTTTATTTTATAGAAAATATATTTTGTTATACCGTGAAGATTTGCGCGATACATTTAGCACAATAATCTTTGTGTGTGTTTCGCGATCGTTATTTTTATTTATTTAGAACTCTATGGATACTTTTATCGATACACTATAAAAAAGTACAAATACATTCAAGAGTTTACTTTCAGGAATTTACTCTCAAGAGTTTACTCAGGGAATTTTATTAATATAAAATGTACAAGAAAATTCTCATTAACGTACAAAATTATGACTACCAATATATTAATAATTATAATATTGCAAAATGATCATTTCATTATTAAAACGTTATAATTCAATATTCATAATTGTCCATTAAGTTCTCTCTTTTTCTTAATTTTTGTTTACAAATGTAATAAAATATACAGCAAATATATCGCGCTTTTTTACAATAGAAAAAATAAAGAAAACTTAGGAAACTAAGAATAGATAAAATAAAAATAAACAATAAAACATGCGATGTAATCTTTTGTAACAGCGAACGATTCGTTGTAAGTATTGGCTCAAAGCGCACCGAATCATATATTTTACAAGCTAAAACTTAATTTTGAAAATTTTATTGAACTATAAATACATTGCACCCCAATTGATATCCACATCTCGCTTAAATCAATCAACTTGAGTTCGCATTTCGCTTTTATTGCTAAATATAACTATACGATAAACTTTACATTTCAATCAATTACAAATAAGCGACGGTATAACATTCAATTTTGCTTTTAAGAATATCAGTTTTAAAATTAGTCTTTCAATTTCTCCTCAAATTTCGCGATTAAAAATTATCCGATCGCTAAATTGATGGTAAAAAGTAATAATTTAAAAACTTTTTTCGTGCAAAAATTGACATAAATGCCAATTATAATAATAGAATTATAGAATACAGATCGCAGAGTATATCGCTAAAAATCTTTCAAAAACACTAATATATCTCTTTTTTCTTCAAAATTTTATTTTCCGCTATTTATATGATTAGATTAGACCGTCTTGAAAAATTTCTCTATCTACTTGGAAAATGCGAGTCTCCCAAGATTTCCCTGACGCATTCGGTTCTCTCTCACTTGTCCCTTCCAACAAAGCAAACTCAACTCACTCTTGTGCTTCGAGCTGCTCTTCCACAAACCCCTGAAGAACGACATTCTGGCCCAGCGCAGCACCAGCAATTCCAGCAGCTCCGAAATCTTTCCCCTCGTCACGATCTGCCTCGCCAGCTTTTTCCCGTTCGAGAGCTCGTCTCTCACACACAAATCTCGATGCCAGTTTCGCGCCACGTTCAGAACATATGAATTCGAAATCGACCGATTTGATCGTTCTACAAATCACGGATAACCAGCCTTCATCAGTGCCTGTGCTATTTCCGGCTTTCCTTAGAAGGCTACGAAATTAAGATCGAGAAGAAACGGCAGACAACAGCTGTTCGTTCGACACAAGATCTCCCCGGAAGGGCACAGGAACAAGAGCACCCGCGAAATCGTGTTGCCGCGGTGGCAGCGCGCCGCGATATGAACCGTCCGGAACGGTTTATAGCGCCGCTTCGCCCTTGCAAGCGAACATGCGCATCCCAGACCGTCCTTGTCCCGTCGTTCTCTATCCCTCTTTCTCTCTCTTTCTCCCATCGGCAGCCCGGATTCCGGTTCCGCTTCCGAACCGGATCCCACGCCAAAAGTATAAAGATTATTTTCACGCGTTCCGCGGCGCAAACCGCGTTGACGACGAGATCGGCATTTCGAACCGATTTTGAAGTGAAAACAAAAAACCGCAGATTCGAAGAATTTCGCGACAGGAGAAAAATTTCGGGATCGATGGAGAGAAGGGCCAAGAAAGATTTGAAAACACGAAAATCAATATTTTGGAGGAATAAAAGTAAAGATAGGTTTTTTTAGGGCTCTATAAATTTTTACTCCGAGATAAAAATTTTGGATTGTGTGTAGTGAAAACAAGAACTAAAAAAAATCCTCGATGGTTCGATGGTTCGATGAACTTCGCGTCGAGATGAAATTTTGGAATTGATGGGAAAAAAATATGAAGAATAATATTTGTTTTTTATTCGAGGAGCTATAAAGTGCGCTCGTAGGTATATGTCTTTCAGATCGCAAAAACAAAATGAAATATCAAGTAATCGCAAATGAACAGAAATTGGAACAAAATTGATGTATTAAAAATTTCGAGGCAATATTAGATCTCAGACAATATTAAATATAAGGGGCAAACTCAATATCGGATTAAACATCGTTGAAGCGACTTGCGTCAGACGGGCTTGCGGAGCAATTTGGTATTCATCTCCGTCGACGACATAGTTGCCAAGAAATTGATGCGTTGCTCAGGCACGCTCCAGAAACACGGGACGAGGATCTCGCCACCTAATTTCATGGGAGATGCCCGCCCTAAACTTACAGGAGCCAAACTTTGTCCGATAATCTCGTGGCAAGTAACGACCCCGCCCAGTCAATTTAACATCCTTGCCGTTTTTGCATTTCCGCAAATTAAAGCGAGCAACGGAAAAGTCATCTGTGAGAAAAGGACACACTTCGGCGAAAGTAATTGACGTCATAATAGTTTGGAATGTTCCATATTTTGCAAGATTGTAATAACATACGGCACGTGAAGCCAAGAAAATTTAAAATTGTAATAATAATAAAAAGTCAATAATAATTCCTTCCAACTCATAAAATGTTAAGTGCGAGGTCAGTCGATATCGGGTTTTCTTGTCGATTTCGAGTCGAGGGCGATTAAGCTTGAATAATGTTGGAATTGTCGGGAAAACGAAATTAATCAGGGAAACTGATTTCGTGAATTTCCCCGTAATCGAAAATCTTCAGTTAACCCAAAGTTATCGAGTGTAGGCGTTGGAATCGGAATGTCGAGCCCGAAATTCCCGGCCAAACCCGAAAATTTATCAGGTGTTCGCGTACCTGTCCGGTAGAAAATACGAGAACGAGAGATCCATTCGATTATCGGGGGTCGTTATGCGTTCGTTAGCGCGCGATTGACTTTAGACGACGGAGGCTCGAATCGATTTCACGTGCGCTCGACGAAATTGCCAATCAATCGAGGAGAATCGGGGAAAACAACTGTCCTCCGGCTTGGTAAATTACTCGTATCTATCGGCCGCATCGGATTACGAATTGAACTAACGCACCAGCGAAAATAGATCGCCGTGAGATAATCGTACACTGGATAAAACTGCAATTTAAAAGCAAAGAAAGAGAAGAGGGAGCGAAAGATTTATCTATTGTCGCTAATCACCAGCGTGATTAAGTGATGAATAAAATAATAAAAATGTAACAAATAAGTATGCACAGAACATTAAATTAGCAATAATTAATATTATTAGAATTGCACTTTTAGAAGAAAAATTAAATCTAATAATAAAGAATCATGTCATATAAACGTAAAAATCGTGTTATATTGAATAAGAAAAGATATCATTGATTCTTAGATCAATGAGAAATTTCAATAAATTTGAATAAAAATACACGATTAAATAAAATATTCACGCACTTAATTTAAGAAACCACTATGGACATATTAAAAAAGGATCCAAGTCTTTTAGGACATTCTCTCGAAAAGTAATCGGCTATCAAATCGATTGAAGTGGCGGCCGATGGCACAAAAATTCGCGACGTGAAAGAAATTTCGGAGCAGGAATAAGCTGCTGCGGTGACCCGCGCAAGATGATTGACGAGAGAAACTGGCACGATCGTTCTTCAGGAGACGGGCTTAGTCGAGTTGCGAGTTTTTGTGCGCTCGGCTTAACGGACATGTCGCAAAACTCTGCTCGGCCTCGCTCACGTCCCTCTTCTCTTCACATTGTGATTCGATCGGTCCTTTTTCGCCGCCGTCGTGGCATAAATCAGCAATTGAAAACGGTATAATTTTCGACGTGTTCAGATTTCGATGTTACACGAAATTGATCCTTGCAATTGATTACGACAAGTGGAAAAACTTGCGACAAATCGTAACCTTCCTTTCACTGAGAAATAATCGATTTCAAATTGATCAACAATTTTCTATATATAAATATTTACTATGTTTAAGACATCCTGTACATAGAAACGAAAATAAATCTTACTGAAATTATACCGTTGAAACAGTTAAAATGCAAAGGGGATGCGTGATTTATTCGCCCGATGTTTTTTCAGGTAATACAGAAAATATCAAAATGCAGAAATCGCGAGTGCCGAGTCTGAAATCGAGCGATGGCGAATATTTTACATTAAAACGCGACGCATGCTGTTTTCGGGATAAACGGATGGTCTACAAAGAGCCTCCGCAAAAAGCCGACATCGAACGTCACAGCTGCTGTCTTCACACCTTCCACATTTCTTCTTCGTCATTCCATTCATCGATCGGTACTCCATCCTTTCGCTCTTTTCCCGATGCAGCTGCGATCGACAGGAATTCTGTGCTTGACAATGCTCGTCGAGCATGTTTGGCGGAATCGAATGACGTTTCTCTTGACATGTCGTAAATTCGTATGGCGAGATAATTGAATACTTAACCAAACTTCGTACGGTTTTAAAAAATATTTTTATCTTGTCTAGAAAGGACACAAAATATATAGAATCTTTTTATAAGAAGATATTTTAATATTTCAATATATTTTCTTGACAATCTATAATAATGTACTGTTGATTGCATTAATCCTGGACTAATTTCATCATTCTTCCTTTGACGTGATGTGGATGGCTTCATAAATTTAATACCATATTGATTGAGAATTAATTAAATGTATAATCATAATATTTAAAAAATAAAACGACAAGCTCGAAACTATCTTACAAAATCTAATTAAAGTAGCAAAAGCGTAATGTTAAATTGTTATTTAAAGTTTTAAAATTATAAAACTTGCTTAGATTTGATTTAATATTATTCTATTAATATGCTGTCAAAGTAAATTCTTTCGTATAGGTAAATTCTTACTTATAGATAAAATACGCATTTACAGTCATTCATCATACTGTACATTTTGTCAAATAATTTCCTCATTTTAAAAAATTTTAACGATTTATAACTTTCTTTTTTATTTGCTTATTTATTTTTATTTTTTTATCTAATTTTTCCAATTAATTCATACAATATATGCATACAGCGTCAAATAGTATATTATTATTAGAGTCAAAAAGCGCATATATTCCGTTTATTGTATTTCGTTATAATTTCACGTTCATGTATTCTAAAATAACCGTAGATAATTATTGATCGCAGTATCGGCATCTTTCCTCTCGACCGTTATTCCGCTTGCTTTGTCACGACACAGCTGACATCGTCGACATCGAGTCAATCCCAAGTTTGGCATGCTCGTCAAGCACACGCGTGATACACGCGTGCGTACAATGTACGCACATGCGGTTCGATACGGTCGTCGTGTACGGTCATCGGCCCGTACGCAGTACGAATTCCATTAATCCGCACGATTATGCGGTATTATAACATGACTCGGGTTTGCTCTGTAATTTCGAGTCTCTTCTCGCAAGATAGGAACGAAGCATTGTTACGCAATCCTATGCACAGACAGCAATCAGGAAATACATTAATACTAGCGCAAATAGGGTACATACGATCTTGCAAAATGTTCGCATCTTTCATAAATACATAAATAAAGATATATATATACACTCACCCGCAAAAAAATAGGCCACTAAATTTTGTCACAATTCTTTAATATCTTTGAAAAGCTTAAAGTTCAAGCTTTAATTTGAGCTTTGGTCCATTTCAATACGATAGTTTTTCGCTGAGTTATCGCTATTCAAAGATGTTAAAAAATTGTGACAAAATTTAGTGGCCTATTTTTTTGCGGGTGAGTATATATATTTTGTCACAATTTTTTAACATCTTTGAATAGCGATAACTCAGCGAAACATTATCGTATTGAAATGAACCAAAGCTCAAATTAAAGCTTGAACTTTAAGCTTTTCAAAGATATTAAAGAATTGTGACAAAATTTAGTGGCCTATTTTTTGTGCGTATATATATATACACAATGTGTGTGTGTGTGTGTGTGTGTGTGTGTGTGTGTGTGTGTGTGTGTGCGTGTGCGTGTGCGTGTGTGTGTGTAGAGGAAAGTAGCCAAATATGGAACAGTATACCTAATATGGAATAGACAGAGAGAGCGCCATATCTAAAAATCAAACAAGCGAATACTCGTCAACAGCATATTGGTTATCACTTTCGAATAAAATAGATAACCAATATGCTGTTGACGAGTATTCGCTTGTTTGATTTTCGAATGAAAGAGATAATCAATATGCTGTTGATGAGTATTCGCTTCTTTGATTTTTAGATATGGCGCTGTTCCATATTAGGTATATTATTCCATATTTGGCTACTTTCCTCTATATATTGAGGAAAGAAAATTGCTATAACGATATATGCATATAACCAATATTAGAATTTAGAACTTTAATACACGTCTCATAAAATGTCTTGTCTGGAACCAGTTCAGAGCCATAGTAGATTGAAATCTTCGTTAAAATTACATTAAATTTATAACATTTATTTTAAACATAGAAGGATATCTAAAGTATAAATATGAAGTGGTATCCAAAATGACAGTACTGAAAGGGGATCTCACGAATCATGGATTCAACCTATTCTGATCTCGAATGCTTCATTTATCATTCTACCTTCAACCCGCAAAATAGCATTGGCCGCTCCAGTTCCAAGATATTGATCTATTATATATGATACATATACACTCGATAACGCAATATTATCATACAATAGAGATTGCAGGATTATTCAAAATAACCATTAACGGATATTTTAATTAATAATTATGATTAATATCTTATTATTTTAGCAGAAACAAAATACGTTCGCAGAAAGCATGCTGTCAATGAATCTTTTGAAAATCTGCAGTTTCATTTTCACTCGTTAGGCTGGAAGAAAGTTGCAGCACCTGGATGCGAGATGTTACGTGCAGCCGCTCGAGTAATAATAGCCGCAAGTAAAAATGCAATTTAAAAAAAGAAAAGTGCAATCAGCAAAAAGCGTGACTCGCGTTTATCGAAGAGCATAGTATTTTAATGAACTTCGATTTTGCACAGTAAGCGTATCGGCTTGGACATTATTCGAGTTTTTGTTAAAATTGTAGCTATGGTAAAAAAAGAAAGCGCAGTATTGCACATTGCGGAATTAATAAAATTCACATCTCGTAACCGCTTACTTCATTATAGAAATTATACCGATCAAAAGGTTCTCGATTATGACCAACGCGGTGTTGGATATTAACTCGCGGGAGCAATTCTGTTAGCGTAAATCGAGCATCGTCATTGCGTAAGAAATCGTAGTAAATCACTCTCTATCGGATATAAAGCGATGCAGCGCGAAGTCGAAGGACGGCGATCGATGATGTGTCGACATAACTGTTCGATTGAGTCTCGACAATAATGCAACAGTGTGATAATCATCTCAAATTTTCGTGATATATACACATATAACTCGAGTTTTTTTATAAATATTCATTCAAAACGTTGTTAGCGTAATTACACGGAAAGAACGATTTTGCTGAAGTATCTAAAAATTTGGCCAGATACAGATCTGAAAATAATTTTGTTAGACCATCAAAAGTAACTACGTGGGACGCTCAAACATTATGATAATGCTACAAAAAGTTTCGATATTCCAGCAACTATTTTGGGTGTCCTACATAATAATTTTGTCCAACAAAATTATTTTCAGATTTGTACCTGGCCAAATTTTTAGATATTTCAGCAAAACTATTCTTTCCGTGTAGTAGCATAAAAAATCGCGTTACTTGAATATATTATATTTATAATTTTAACGAATCATCAAAAAAGCCTAGTACTTGAAGAGAATTAAAAGATGTTCAATTTTTTTTTATGAAAAATCCGCATTATACAGGGTGTATCTGAAAAAAAGGAAAAGGAACACATAGTCAAATGCAGAATAATAATCTAAATCGAAAAGTCTTAAGCCATTTTTTGATCTGAGCTTTTATTTCATTGC
>NJRP01000046.1:168812-179507 GCA_003063835.1 Aphaenogaster floridana | reverse complement strand
ATTACGACGATCCGCGCGCGACAATCAGCGGGAGGAAACACGTCACTCGGAACTGTTTCATTTGGCAGTAGCTGAGCGCATTGTCGCGCAAATTACACCGCGAATGCTGATTCGCTGTCTCCCGAGGGAACGACGGATGTCCCGATCAGTTCGAAACTGCATTAAGACGAGGGCGATGGTCCTCGAATCGAGACGCGCGTCCTTAAAGGAAGCGCGCCGTCGAGCCAGCGCTTCGAGAATCTCTCCTCTCGTCCCGGGACGGAATTCGATTATGAACGACTTTAGTCGAAGAGATGTGCTACTTAGCGAGACGGGAGCCGAGAGGAAATAGCGCGTTGTATCGAGAATGTCGAGCAGCTAATAAAATCGAACTTCAGACTAAAATTTTTTATTGATTGGATGAAAATAAGCCTGTGAGGTACTAAAATAACGAATTTAAAATTGCCATTCAAACACAAAATATAAAATTGTAGAAAGTAATAAGAATTTATATGTTCAAGATTATAATTTAAATCTTGTTACATAAAACGTCATGTCGTAATAAGAACGAACGTCGAACTTTAATCTTGCGTCAGGCGAAGAGAATTACGAAGAAGAAAAATGTAAGAGATTGCGTGAGGTAATTAATTTCAGACTAATATGTAGCAATTTACACAAATATAAAAAATAAAAATCGAGAAGAGCGAACCTTTGTCCCGCATTAATCGGAGAACAAAGACAAAGAGGAACTCACTTTTATGGCGGGAAAATCTGCGGAGTTTCTTGAAGAACGGCATGCTGGCTCGCTTTTTCCGATCGAACACAACGTCGTCGAGATACTGACCCAAATGCACTCGATCGATCGCGATCCACGAGCCACGTTCACCGACCGAGATCGCGATCGCGAGAACTGAATGAAGGAGGACGGTCCTCGCTCGCTCGCGTGCCGACTCAAAGTGCCCGGCGACTCTGCCCCGTGTTTCTCGGCGCACAACACACGCGTGTGTAGTGTGTACGTCGCACAATCTCGCGAAGTTTACTACTTCTCCCCCGCGGCGGACTCGCACGCGTTACGTCGCTTTCCCACTTAACCCTTTTCTCCCTCCACCGTGCCGCGATCACGGCCGGCGTGATCACTACGTGTTCCAGACCGAGGATGATGACACTGCTAATCGTATATCTTCCGGTTAATTATTTTTAAACGAGAATAAAACGATTTTGAGAACAAAATTTTCGTACTGAAAATAACAAGTTTATTATTTGATTTGGTAAATATGCATA
This sequence comes from Aphaenogaster floridana, assembly GCA_003063835.1. Taxonomy (NCBI): domain Eukaryota; kingdom Metazoa; phylum Arthropoda; class Insecta; order Hymenoptera; family Formicidae; genus Aphaenogaster; species Aphaenogaster floridana. The sequence continues at coordinate 178,247 of NJRP01000046.1, read as the reverse complement.
AAACTGGTGCCACCTCCAATGACCTTGACCTTGACATATGTTGTCAAGGTCAACCTCCTGAGTGATCTTCAAAAGGTTTTAGTCGGCGATCATTGTTTGTTAAAAAGTTATTAACAAATAAGTTTAACAAATATATCAGTTTATGGGCCGGTATCACCATGTCCGATTAACTTGATCCTCCGATTAATTTTGTCACCAGAATTGCCAACAGCAAGAATTCAAAAAAGTAAGTCGTCAAGTCCTAACCTATATTCTTGTCACGGCAAAGAAAAAGTGTAGAGTGAAATATAAGAAGCAAGAGATTTAATATTACAGGTAATAATACAGGTAATATTACAAGTTCAGCTGCCAAGAAATTAGAAGAGATTATCAGTTTTCAGCTTTGCAGTTGGCAACTCTTACATTTAATCGGAGGATCAAGTTAATCGGAGATGGTGATACCGGCCCTATGTCAGTGCTAAAAGAAGTACCATTTAGGTAATTATTCAGTTTAGGGGACACCGCGCTGATGACGACGCGGGGTCCAGGGGCGAAGCCCCGGTGTGGGGGAAAAAGCCCCCCACCTATCACAAAACTAAAATTTGAACGACAATAAAATTTCGACAGAATACAAACCTTGCGTAGGGGTCTTTGCTAATTTTCTCAAGATTTACTATTTTTGTATATGATAGATTCATCAATTTAGTAAGGTGAAAGATTTGAGCAATATTTCGACAGAATTGGTTTGGATAGTATTATATTTTTTCGGGGTATATTTCTCAAACTTATTTGTTAATAACTTTTTAACAAACAATGATCGCCGACTAAAACTTTTTGAAGGTCACTCAGGAGGTTGACCTTGACAACATATGTCAAGATCAAGATCATTGGAGGTGGCACCAGTTTTATGCATATTTACCGATGTCATTTCCTGTAGTTTTTTGGACATTGAATACGAATCCGGTTTCAAAATTGCTCCATCACGTCACAATTTTGAGAAATTTGCAGTTAAAGTTGCAAAAAAAGACTATTTGCAACTAAACTTAATATCTATTACGAAAAAACTGTGAATTAGATCATTGACAACCAAATAGTTTTCAATTATGTTTATTTAAACTTGAGAATTTTTTAGATCGCTGAATATGAATCCAATGTCACAAAATTGACAAATTCACAATGGAGGAATTAGTATAGCGGAAAATTAAATCATGTTTGAACTTTAGCAAAAAATTATATATACAGATTTTTCACATTACTGAATACAAATTTGATATTGGATTCGTATTCAGCGATTTAAAAAAACCTTAAGGTTAAATAAACATAATTGAAAACTATTTCATAATCAGCGTCCAAAAGACTACGGGAAATGACTAGTCTCGTTCAGGTGTTCGAAAAAAGTTGTTTTTTGTTGAACTGTATAATTATTCTCTACGATAATTATATGATAGTATGTCTTTTGCTGCGCACACCGATTTAAAAAACTTCCTCAATTATTTACATAATGAAAGAATTCATTATAAAGTCAAATAAGTTTCTTGTTAATGTAAAAAAATGTTGATATTAAAAGAATGAATGCAAATGTATAAGTACTGCGAATTCTTGAACGATATTCGTTATAGTTAAGTCAAGCGAGAAATTATTCGTGCAGCTGTCATTCCAGTTTTGCGCAATCAAATTCGAATTAACAATGTTCTTTGGAATTAAATCAAAATTAAAAGTTCTGTAAAATTTATCCCCCAAAAAAGTTTTAATAAATTATAAAATAATCAGATATTAACCACAATCTTGCACAGGCATATGTTTGAATTTTAAATATGCAAAATAAATTTATTTTGCCATTTCCATTTCGTTCTCTTAGACCGTTATTCAAAAAGCTGCCTGACTTAACTCACAGGCTTACATTAACATTTCTATCAGAGATTCTACTACTCTTCAGTTTCTTTTTCAGGACGATTTCTCGTCTTTGTAGTATATATGTATGCCGGCTATCGGAAATGTCTTATCGCCGATACGATCTATTGAGCTCTCAGGACTTGAGAATTGTTCTCGGCCATCCTACTACCTCCGCTGGAGGATTCGGCAAGAACCGCACAATCGTCTTTACGATCGTAAATAGAAAGGCAAGAAGAAAAAGAGCAGAAATTGAACGGCTCAGACAGTGGTCGCGACTTCAACCCCGATCTCTCTTATCTAACCTCGGTGAAGAAGTTAGCTCGGTCAGGTTAGCTTAGGCCACCATCCTTCGGGTATTCGCGGATCCGTTTACTTTACGATGGACTTTGAAGCGATCGGAAAATACGAAGTCGACAGGGAGCACGATGCGAAGGAGAGAGAGAGAGAGAGAGAAAGAGAGAGAGAGAGAGAGAGAGAGAGGGATATAAAAGTAATTGTCGGGTGAGGCCGCGGATAATTGGCGGAAAAACTCAATTAGCTTACCGAGCGAGACTTTGTTAATTGTCGGAAAGTTCAAGCTCGAAAGGTCGCATTGGAACAGAAAAGAGGCGGTCTTAGCTGAGCAGTTTGAACGCAGCTTAACCGTAAAAGCGCAGCTTTTCCTGAAGTCAAACATGCGAAATCATAAGCGCATAATGACGAGGTTTTAATATTATTCGGGATTTCATTTCTTACCCGGAACAGAAAAAGGGAACCTATTTTTCAAAAATAAATGGCAATGTTATCTATTAAATACTACGGCAATAACAAATAAATATAAAAATTAAATGTAATAAATGTACATACGAAAAATAGATATATAAAATATATACATGTATATTAGATAAAATTCTGATAAAGTTTTAATACTGCTTTTTTTGAATTTTTAAAGTTTATAAAAAATTTGCAATTCTACGGGTAGGATTATTATTCAAAGTCCTTTTATAAACATACTATATAAATTATTCATAAATGTTTTTTAAAACAATTGCATCAATAAAAATCTAATTTGGGAAGTCACATTTAACATATGTATAATGTGATGATACCGGTCTATATACATATTTATTTTATGCAAGCAGCCTTTCTTGTCACAATATTGTATCTACATAGTGCACTACCGCAAATTGGACATACGAAACTTGGCAAAGAGCTTGTAAATAGGCATAAAGTGCAATTTGGAAGTATAATTAACTTAGTAAAGGGAGGACACGCGATGCACAGATGTCACACCTCTCAGCGAAGCCGATCTATGTAGTTGGAAACAGGCGCTCGAGTTTGAGCTTGTCGGGCTTACCACGCGGGACTTTCTGTGTAATGCGCTTTTCATTAAAGTTTCACGTCGCTCTAGATTAATATTGAATAACGTTAAAGTAATTTTGCATTGCTCAATGGAGAAAAATATCTTCTTCATCTATATTTTACCTTATCTCAAATTTCTTTTACTAATTAAAATAACAAATTTTGAAATATGTATAAATAAATAAACAAAAAAATATAACGACAGTATAACTAAGAAATATAACAATAAAACAATATGATGCCTGATTTATGATAATTATATATAACTACATGCATAATTACAATATGAATTTATTTAACGAGTCGACATCAATCATCCGCGTAAAATATCTATATTACATCATGATAATTAACAATTAAAAAATACAAGTTTACATAAGATAAATATAATCTATTATTTTTCATGCATTTAAATATATTAATATTTTAGATACAGTTGTTATATATAATGATTACAATTCTGTACAATTTTCTTGGCATGATTTTTCAAAGTAAGAAATGCTTAACCTTTATTTTGATAGAAGCTAAGTGCTCTGATTTATATCATCTCCACTTCGGAAATACGACGTTATATAAAACTTGACGACGAAGCGCGCTCTCTTCAAATGTCCGTAATAAGAGCAAGATTTCTCCCCATAATCGTTGAAACGTCCCGTTCTGCCGACGCTTTTAAAATAAGCAACTCCCGCAGCGACTTTTCGACGAATCGCTTGTGAGAAAATGAGTCCGAGTTTCTCGAGGAAATCCCAGTTTCGGAGCGAAGTTAAAGCCCTCTTCTTCCCGCACCCTTCTATTCGTAACTTCTGGTACGCGTTCGAGCTGCTACGATTCTCGATTAAAATTCGCGAGCGGCAGCACGGGGAAGAACTAACATCCAGGCCCGGAGGCAAAGTCGGCTGTGAGCGCGCGTTAAGCCGGCGATTATTCCACCGAGCCAAGGGAAAGGATCATGTGCACGGTTCTCGTGGATTTCATTAAAACCCTCGTCAAGGGAAATTTGAATATTGCCCGGCTGAAACGCGGGTCTCGCGTCGCACTCATTCGTTTAGCAAGACGAAACGATATAACATGATCAAGTCTCGTTATGTCGTTATATCTTGCTCTTCGTACGCGTGATATCCATTATCTTTCATTAATAAAAGTATTGAAAAATAAAAATATTTTCCAGAAACTTTAATTTTCTAAATCGCCAGTAAATAATTACCACGTAATAAATTGTAAGACGACCTAACTGGCACCAGAGATGTGGTATTTTCTATTTGTCAATTAAAGAATTAGATAATTAATAAACCTTATTATTTGCAATCTGAAAAATTTAATCTTTAAAATTATTTCATTTTATTTTCAATAAAATTAACTGCTATTTATAACATGAAGCACATAGTTCTAAAAGCATTCTTTTATTTTCAACATTAAATAATTAATTAAACTTGTTATTTTCTACTTAAAAATTTACTAGTCCACAAAAATCTCTTTATAATTAATAGCGAATCAGCTTCCCACATATTATATAATCAATCCAATTTTTTGCACAACAGCAAAAATTTGACTGTAAATTTGTAAAGAGACGTATTTTTAATTTCAAACTAATCATCCTTGTATATAAAATGAACGCACAAGAGAGACTCACTTAAAAAGCCGATAACAAGCTTCTGCGAGTACACAATATTTTTTGATATTCACGAAGCGTACTCGGTGTCCTCGGTGACTCGACACCCTATGCAATTAGCTAATTGCCACGATTTAATTTAGCAATCGGATTTTCGCAAAATCACCCGGAATTAAAATCGTCGATAACGAGCGCGGATGGAGAAGCGTACGAAATGATACTGTATTTTAAAACTGTGCGAAAGAGTATTCTGTTCGAAAATCAATACGTAAAATGAAGTAATTATTACACCCAAAATAATTGAAATCAAAACATGAATCGATTAAGGTGATCGTTACATCAGAACATCTTATTATTCAATAAATTTCGGGGTAACGATTATTACACCGATTTATGAAAAAAATATTGTTTCTAATAAGCCTATTATATTTACAAGATCCGCGAAGAACATTAATTTAGATATAAAGTTCCGTTATATAATTAGGTCAACGCTAATTTTGCGCTGACTATGAGACCGATTTTATTCCAATATTGAACACATACTTATTGCATTTTCGAGAAAGAAAGGCGATTTAATAATTTACTTTAATAATGAAACGTGCTTTTCCTTTCTTCGATTTATAGCTTTACGATTAAAATAGTAAAATAATATAAATGGAAAAGAAATATATTAAAATAATAAAAAATTAAATAAGATTAACTAAATAAAACTCTTCTATTCCGCCAGTAATGATTAACCAAAAAGGAAATAGTAATAAGTCCGACACAGCTGGCAATGCTTATTAAGTATTAAATGTACAGCTGCACATTTAATACTTAATAAGCATTGCCAGCTGTGTCGGACTTATTACTATTTCCTTTTTGGTAAATAAGATTAAGTAGCAGTTTCATCATATTTTCGTATTTGAATGGCCGTATTTAGTAGGTACTACATTCGCGTTGAAAACACGTGTCTGTTTTAAGAGAGTATACCTACACACTCGATACTCATGTATTCCGAAATGTCGTACATGCCAATATACGGCGCAAGAACACGACCAAAAGTCGTCTATCGTAGTTTCAACGCGAGGAAAGTTTAAACTGCGAAGCAACACGAGCTTCCGCGAAAAAAAGCCTTGCCTCGAAACGCTCGGCACGTTCCCAACGACGAGAGAAAAGAGGGAAAAAAAGATATACAGGTTGGACTTTTATGAATCCGGGAGTGCTTTAACTCGCGCGCGTTCGGCTTCGTCGACTTGCTCGTTACGCCGCTGCTTTCGCATTAATTTCCCTTCTATATGAGCCAAGCAGGGATCGCAATTAACTATTAACCAAGAGAGCATGGATTCCCGATGACCTTACGACCACCATCGCCCATTTCCTTCAGAATCGTTCGAGTCATTTATCTTGAAGTTTATTAATTTATCGGAACATTATAATTTACTTGTTCCCAGAGTAGAAAATAAAATTGTCACAATATTTCAATTGGTTTATTGCTCGTATAATAAAATTCTCACTGTGTTTCCTAATATATCTTTTTCAAATTTCTAAATGTTATAAGTTGAAAAAATGTTATTTTTTGCCCGAATATATTACTCAATGTTTTTTTATTAAAAAGAAAATGGTTTTTGAATGACTTTAATATTTTTTGGTACGACTTGTACACACACTTCCATATTCAGCATTTTTAAAGATTTTCTTCTTTGAAGTTCTAAATGTGTAATATAATTTATATATATATATATATATATATATATACACGATATTTTCTTGTGCCTTAATACTTTCAAATCTTTTTTAAAGTTATCATATTTAATTTATGCGAAAAAAAATTCTGTAGGGGGATTACCAATATTCCGACATAAATATTAATTTTTCTTTGCCCTTATATGAATATCGTAAAGTATACGTAAAGTAACATAGCAAAATCTTTGCGATTTAGTAAAGGCGTCAAAGACGCTTTCGAAATCTTATTCCCGCGGTATATTCAATACAGAAACTTTTACCTCGATTCGTGCGGCAACGCCAACTTTAATATCCGAATACGAGAAGTTATCGCGCGAAAATTCGATACGAGCTTGCGATACTAATATTTCCTGTCGTCGATCGGAAGCCACAGAGTACACTTGAAAGCGTTCGCGACAGTCTACCGCTCGCGTAAACTTTCCCCAGTTCGGAAGTTATCCGCATCGCGAACTTTATCCAGCGCGGCGTTTACCACGTCTCCGCAAGAATCTCTTCCTTTTTTGTTCCCGAACAAAATTATGCCGCAAGAATTTGGCTATCGATTAGTCAGTATCTCGGAAGTTCATAAGTCTACTAGAAAATATTTAACTTTAAAGAGAAACGTGTATGAAGAGATTTACAGCTGCCGTCTAATATTTATAATTTCTCTAATATTCATAAAAGTATAACAAATATAATTTATATAAATCAATCGTTAAAATTTTTATTGCCTGATGATGATTGGAGCTGAAAAGTTTCGTTACGCAATTATCCTTAAAATTTGAATTCGTGCCATTCAATTTTTTAAATATTATATAATTCCATGCCACACGCACAATCATTCTCGATTTATAATACGATCACGATCGAGAGCTTGTTCAATATCCGATAGGATGTATATATGCTATCAAGCCTATTGTCGACGATCTGTTTTTTACGGACAGGCGACAAGCGCGATTCTTTCCATTCATGATAAAAAAAGGCGCTTTTATGGAGCGCTGACAGCATCAGAATGGAGATCACAAAGTGCAGTTAAATTAATTGATAGGTACACGCTCGATCGATTCCTTGGTACGAGGGACACACGCATGCGAAATTACACGTTACGTATCCCAGTAGAATGATGCAATCGATAAAACTCGGCTTTCCCTCTTGCACGCAACGTTCTTTCCTTCTTCGAGTAAATTACGGTTCATATTTATAATCGTCGTATGAATTTCGTATCAGAAGATGTATTAAATAAGATACTCAAAATAACGTTTCACTTTGCAATATTATATACGTCATGAAATGTTATATATATATATTCTTACGCTTTTAACTTAATACGTATACAGGGTGGGCCATTTTAATCAATACACGCGATTATCTTCCGAACTATTCGTTATTCAAAAAAATGTTTCAAGTAAAACTTATTCTGTTTCGAGGAGGACATCTTATGATAGACACAGGTTTTTTCTAGGTGGAGGTATTCCTGAGATTTCAAGATGATCTTTGTTTTTTTAAATGGAATTACATGATTTTCTTTATATAATATAATTTCTCCAGTTATTTGGCATATAAAAGTATTAAGGTAAAGTTATCAAAAAATCAATAGTTTACAAGATATTTTATACTTCATGTCAAAATATGCCAGAATAAAATATTAAATATTACGTAAACTATTAATTTTTTGATAACTTTACCTTAATACTTTTATATGCCAAATAACTGGAGGAATTACATATATTAACAAAATCATGAATTCCATTTAAAAGAACAAAGATCACCTTGAAATCTCAGGAATACCTCCACCTAGAAAAAACCTGTGTCTATCATAAGATGTCCCCCTCGAAACAGAGTAAGTTTTACTTGAAACATTTTTTTCGAATAACGAATAGGTCGGAAGATAATCGCGTGTATTGATTAATATGGCCCACCCTGTATATATATATATATCTTAAATATAATTTTCTCGCAGATCTATTATCTTAATAAAATAAAAAATGATATGTTACTCATAGATACGATGCGCAGCGGTGGAGTTGTGATACGATGCGTCGAAATTATATTAAATTCTAAAACAAAAATATATGTGTATAGTAGCAATATACAGGGTGGAGAAAAAGTCAATATTCTGGGAGGTTATAGTATCGGTCATTTTAAGCAAAAATGTTCATATGAATGTGTGTCCTATTCCCCACGGTTTCCGAGATAGAGCTATTTGAATGTACGTCTCGTGTATTCACTTTTCTTCTGTATACTTGACTCTTCATTCAACCTCATAAACAAAGTTTTGTTATTATAACAATGATTCCGCTACTGCTCCGTTTCGCTTCTCCGTCTGCATATTCCGTCAGATTAACTCTTATACGTCTGTTATATGTGTATATAGTACTCAGAATAATATATGTATGTAGAAGAATAATACTGTTGCTTTTATAATTAATAAAAAATAATTATAAGTAATCAATTTCGCAACTGCAGTGTTGCGCTTAGATAACTTGAAATAATCTAGATACAGATTAGATAAAACATACGCGCATGTATCTCAGATAAGATAAAGATAATTCCGGTTTGAGTATATCTAGTTAAAAGATGAATTAGTTAAGTGTTTTATCTAGATACTTTTAAGATGATATTTAAAACAATTTAGGACATATAAAAATAATATACTCGAAACAACTACGGAAAATAGACATATATTTAATATTAATACATTATATAATAAGAATGTATAAGAGAGTATATATATATATATTTATATTTTTTTGGTAAATCAATTATTAAACAAAAACTTTACTATAGTGTAAACCTTTATAAACCATATATTTATAACACTAGTTTTTTAAAAAGACTAAAAATAAAAAAATAAAATGTATGTGTATTTATAATATAATATAAACTTAAAAAAACTTAAATTTAAAACT
>NJRP01000046.1:108218-145571 GCA_003063835.1 Aphaenogaster floridana | reverse complement strand
CTCGAATCACGAATATTCGCGTAAAACGCGCATAGTCTGGCGCCGCCCTAATGATTTTCGGTACACAAGTAAACGTAATATAAAAAATCAAAGGGCTCAGTAGCAACTGACAAGACAATGGGTGCATCCAGATGCACAACCGCTCACTGAGCACTCAGTGAGCGGTTGTGCATCTGGATGCACTCAATGAGCCGCAGCCCGCAACCAACAACGTAGAACTACGTCAACTGTCACTATTTCTTGCACTTTCTCTTTTAATTTGGTCATAACTTTTTTTTGAACGATGGATAAACGAAAATTTTGGGTGGACAAACGTGGACAAATTGTGGATAAACGAATGCCACCTGAATTTTATAAAAATTTGCATTTCGGGGTGCTGATGTCAAATTATAAAATTCAGGTGACATTCGTTTGTCCACGATTTGTCCACGTTTGTCCACCCAAAATTTTCGTTTGCCCATCGTTAAAAAAAAAAGTTATAATCAAATTAAAAATTGGGAAAAATTTGACATCAGTACCCCGAAATGCAAATTTTTATAAAATTCAGGTGGCATTCGTTTGTCCACGATTTGTCCACGTTTATCCATCCAAAATTTTCGTTTGCTCGCTCTTAAAAAAAAGTTATGACCAAATTAAAAAATTGGAAAAAATTTGACATCAGCACCCTCATGAACATTTTTCATTAATTTCTAAGCGGGATACAATTGTCCACGATCTGCTCACATTTGTCCACCCAAAATTTTCGTTTGCCCATTGTCCAAAAAAAAGTTATAACCAAATTAAAAAATTGGAAAAAATTTGACATAAGCACCCTCGTGAACATTTTTCATTAATTTCTAAGCGGGATACGATTGTCTACGATTTGTCCACGTTTGTCCACCCAACATTTTCGTTTACGCATCGTTAAAAAAAAAAGTTATGACCAAATTAAAAAATTAGTAAAAATTTTACATCAGCACCCCGAAATGCAAATTTTTATAAAATTCAGGTGGCATTCGTTTGTCCATGATTTGTCCACATTTGTCCACCCAAAATTTGTCTCGCACTGATCTACGACACTTCCGAAACACGCTAGCACGCGCGTCTTCAGTATGAGCAAAAGAAGTAACGGTGAAAAGGAACGGCCATCGTTTCGCACGGCGCTCCTGACGCAGATAGGATCGACGAGGAATTCGAAACGACGACTGGCAGCAACTTCACGCCGCCACGCAAATCGCTGATCTCGTGAATCCGTCGACGAACAAATCGCAGCGACTGACGACAAATCGAGGCGTAAATCCACCTTTTGCAACCCTCGCCCATCTCGATTTTCGTTTCCAACACGCTTGGGGCGTTCGTTCGCGCGCGGAATTTGCGATAAAATGCGCGGGCGGGATACGCGAAGTGATCTTGCCGGACTTTGGAATGAGGCGCGACGCGACTAGAGTCCTATATAATAGAGAAGTGACATTGGTAATCGATAGGTGCGATATATCGAAAGACTCCCATTTTTTTCTCTGTATGGATAGTAGAAAAGCATTGAAGGAAATGGTCTGATTGGCTAAAGTAAATCACGTGATTCAGCGCCATTTTTTTTCTTACTGTGATTAAATAAGTATGATTGGCGCTGAATCACGTGATTTAGTTAACCAATTAGACCATTTCCTTCAATGTCGCTTCTCTATTATATAGGACTCTAGACGCGACGTGGTGCTGATGCGTTGTGCGGCTGACGTCAGGTGACACTGCCGTTAAGACACGGTCTTAACTAATGTCTTAAGACGCTAATACGGCTCTGTGATTGGTTTACGACATCTTATGATAGTGCTTAAGACGGTCTTAAATATAAGAACGGATATATATATGTATATATATATATATATATATATATATATATATATATCGGTCTACATCATGCAAATCTTTTATTATTCTTATCATGATAGTATCATTTTTATTAAAAAAAACAACATTTTATATCCATATACCACTATATTTAAGTCCTAACATATAATTGTGAATATTGGAAATAATCTAAGATCAAATTATCGCGAATTATTTCCAACAATATCTCTAAATTTCAAAATCATAATTTAATCAATTTTTCGTCATGATCAAAATATGACTCTTGATAGTCATTATGACATCATTTTGACGTCATCTTGACTTCCAAATGACTTTCTGTTCTGCCTAGGTCGCGTAGTCGGCTAACAATTACGTTGTCGCAAGACGACTCGGAGTCAAACGCCGCTTTGCGTTTCCGTGCCGCGTTTTTCCCATCGTGAATGAACTCTAAAAGGTACGAAAGTATTGTGACGAGCAACGTTACCGTGAAGTATTAAATTACGGACGATCGCGATCGATAGCGATACCCATGATACGTGATCACGAAATGTCAAACCAACGCGGCGCCCTTCGAAGCCCAAGTAGAACAGAAAGTCATAATAACATCAAAATGACGTCAAAATGAGGTTAAAGTGACGCTTTGACATCGTTTTAAGGTCATTTTGATGTCATTTTGACGTCATCATAACTTTCTGTGCAATGACAATCTTGTGCAATCATTGCACTTGCGACTCGTTAAGGTGCCGGGGAATAATTATATTACCAGCTATCATCTATCCTCAGATTTGTCCTCCCGCGGACCTGACTAAACGACGCGTCGCTACGATTCCTGCATCGACGCGAAGTTGTTGCCGAGTAATCCGAATTTCTCGTTCGAGTGTTCGAACGGATGTTGGGAGTACTATGCAAAATAACGGCCAATTGTCGGACACGCTCGCGAGTGTAATTAACCGCGTTTTCCCGCGATTTACACCCGCACCGAGTGAGTGACGAGCGTTCGAGTGTCCGGAGCGATGGAACAACGAGGAACGAGAGGCTGGATCATCGAGAGGCAGAACACAGGATCAGGATGCAGGATCGGGTCGCAGGGATAGCGATAGCTCGCAACCGATGAGTACATTCCACCCAGGGCCGAAACTTTTGTTAGCAGAATTCCGAGTGTGGAGTTCTCTATCGGTAAGGTGGGAAAGGAGGGGTAGCCAGAAAAACCGTAACAAATTTTTACAAAATGGGGCTTTTAATTTGTTGAGAAACGTGAAAATAAAATACAAGTTTGTTTGTATTTTATTTATGCTTGTTTTGAAGATATTTCTGACGCCCTCTACCGTATAATATGTTACAGTCCATGGCATATCGGTTAGCTCTCGTCGCAATTCATAAATAATTTTAGGACAAATTGGTCAAATTCCGAGTGTAGAATTTCCACACTCCTTACGATCGAAGAATAATGAACTGTGATTGGTCCATTTCTTCCGACACGACTTACGACATCCAATGTAGACCCAGCCTTAATCCGAGTGTAGAGTTCTCCACATACCTAGGAAGAACAGTAAGTCATTATCACGTCAAAATGACCTCAAATTCGTCCTCCCGCGGACCTGACTAAATGATGTCAAAAGCTTCATTTTTTAGCATCATTTTGACGCCATTTTGACGTCATCATGACTTCCTGTTCTACTTGGGTAGTCCATATATATATATGGAATATATATATATATATATGATTTATATATATTTTGAATTATATATATATAAATGATGCTAAAAAATGAAGCTTTTGACATCATTTAGTCAGGTCCGCGGGAGGACGAATTTGAGGTCATTTATATATATATATATGGACTACCCAAGTGTATATATATATATATATATATATATATATATATATATATATAACAATTTACGGTTAAGAAAAAATATCGCAGAGAAAACACGTTCACGGCAATCCAAATCGTCGCGTGGAACAACAATGGTGGATTCCACCATTAAATTTATATAACTGTTGCTCGTTCGTTGTTCCACGCGACGATTTGGATTGCCGTGAACGTGTTTTCTCTGCGATATTTTTTCTTAACCGTAAATTGTTCATCGACAATGCACAGCTGAACATTGCTCGGTGATAATCGACGGCAGTGAATGCTTGTTCAACAGGGAATATAAATACTAAAACCATTTATTCGGCGTCAATATTGATTTTTTGCCACGCCGAATTCTCATGGACGTTTTTAATAAATTTAAGCCGACAAAATCGCTTCTCTCTCTATATGTATGCCGTTGGTAAATTTAGTTCGAATAAAATTGTGGCCGCTTCCATTATTTGTCGTTATCAATGCATGACTGACGATTTATTCGATTTATTAATAGAGTGCATATTATATTGCACAATGAAGCGGAACGAGATGAAAATGACGTAAAATCTGGAAAATAGCTTAATCGAGCAAGAATATAATTTAACTCTGGTTGTTAGATTAAATTGTGTTTAATACATTTATTCTTTTACAAGGCCAAATTTTACCCTAATAAATAAACAGTCACCCTGAAAATATAAACAGTCAAAAATTTTAAACAAGAGAATATTACATTTTTTTTAATTAAAAGAAAAATTAAATAAATATGTATAAGAGTGCACAAATGTAGCAGAAAGAGAGAAAGAGAGGGGAAGTTTACAGTGATTACAATACATTAATTACAATGATTATAAGATTTTACAATAATTTTAGACAAAAATTAAATTTTACACTGTAAATTTTTACATCGAAATTAAATATCAATTTTGTTTCTTTATTGTACCTAATTATATGTTAGATATTTTGCTCTATGTTCCTATTACACATTTGCTGCACGAAATTTAAAAACAAGATATAATAAATTCATTTCGATCTTTCTTTCCATAAACCTTATTAGATATGGACAGGTAATACAAGCAAGATTGCGTCCGTACTTCTCTCTCTAAAGAGTCCGAAAGTACGTTTCACGCATGTTTGACATATATTATATTCACGTGCTATATGTTTAATCGACATGCGCAATGTACATTTCCGGACACTTTAAGAAAGAGTACTAAGAAAAAAAGAGAGAAGAAGTATGTTTCTCTCTCCAACCTCCTCTGGACACTGTTTCTTATGCAGAAACTATAGCAATTGCCAGTCATCTATAAAGTCTATGTTTCTTTCATAATCTTCGAATAAGAATCTAAACCTTATAACATGAGCAAGTATCACGTACAATACTATAAAAAATCACCAATAGCGAAAAATTTATGAGGTCGTGATCTTTTACGCATCATATCCGATAGCATTCGTTCTCGATAAATTGCGAGTCAAATTATAGATTTCAGGTCACGACTCTTTCTTGAAGTCCATTGATTATCGAATCGCTAAACAAGACGTTTTTTATTCACATTCAGTTTTATTTCCTAACTTAATAAGTTTTACCGTTTATAATTTTTTATTTGAATGTCTTGACAAATCAGTAACCCACACAGCACACGATATTGCGATATCCACTAGATATCCGAGGGATCGCAATATGTCCAATTATATATCTCAATAACCGTAGGATCTCCATGGGATCGCATTATGTCCACTTAGATATCCGGATCACTCTGGGATATCCTCAGGATAAAGTGTGCTGTGTGGGAAGTGACCTTAGATTAAGCATTTTCGATTTAAAAATTTTCTTAAAACAAACAAACGAAACTTCGACATGATTTCGAGATTAATCATTGAATTCTGCGTACATATTTCGCACTGTTTCATTTCAAACATCATTCGCAATTATCTATAGACTTATTCTGTAACTTTTAACGACAGTATCATTGCCGTTGTACAGCTTTTTTGCCATATATTACACCTGCGCGACGACAATATAACGATAACGACATTGTCGACGACAAGAGAATTACAGGGAATCTAGTAGACCTATTCTGTAATTTGTAACGACTATTTGTCGTTACAAATTAGTAATTACAGAATAGATCTACTAGATTCCCGACAAATTGTCGTTACAAATTACAGAATAGACCTACCAGATTCCTGTAATTCTCTAGTTGGTAAAGCTGAATTCAGCGTGAGGTTCTGCTGTTATTACACGATATTGTTCGTTCACAAGATTTCTGCATTGGTATTCCTTCAATAGGCACTAGCTGGCGCCACACAACAGTCATGCGTACGGTAAATTACCAAAAAAGCTAACGTATAATCGATTATAAGTTGTGTGATATTATTTCTAATATATAAAAGTGCGCGCGAAAAAACAATGTTTACGTAAGTAATCGAACAAATTTGAGATTATTGCGATTATTTAAGCTATGATGTAAACGATGTGCAATACAGCGTTATTGACTTTTGCGTACTCTAAAAACAAGTTGATTCTAACCTATACAGACTACGTACATAATTTTACCTAAGATTTACGTTTTAACTTTTAGTTGCAACATGACATCTCGCGCACCTATTTTCTTGAATTTCGTACGTCATGCGACTTTTATGAAACGGAAAATCAGATGGAGAGACGCACAGGGTAATCTAGAGGCAGTAAGATATGGAAAAGTTACGTATTTTCCGAGGTATGAGGTTATATTACACGACATCTGTATTTTAATCCTTTCAAAACAATTCCGTTATTCATAAATTACGAAATATATAATGTGTCTATCACAATGAAATTATAAGTCTTTTAATGTTGAATTGTAAATTCATTTTTTATATGTCGAGCTCGAAATTAAAAATTTTTTTAAGTTTGATGTTTAAAATGATTCCTGTTATTTTTATGTGATTACCTGATAAACACCAAGAAACAATAACATTACAATATTATAATTTCCCACTCAACAATATAAATGTAATATAACACATTTATATAACAGTTATATTATTAGAATGGGAAATTATAATATTCATATAATGTTACTGTTAGTTAGTGTTTACTGAGTAAATGGGGAAAACCTTTGGAACATAAAATTCTGACAAACTGTTAAATAAGTATTGAATTGTTAAATAAGTATTTTGAATTCCGAAAGAATTAAAACAACTCGTGATTAATGAATCTCATAATTGCTACTTCTGGTTTGAGTACTCGAAAACATGTTTATAGACGTCCAGATCATGTTGATCCACCGATAGAGCCCAGCAAGCTGTTATTAGTAACACGGGTAAAGCGTTTTGCGGGTAATCCTTGGTGGGAGAAAAATGTGCTCGTAAACTTAGGTTTCAAAAATGAGGTAGCCAAAGTTGTAGGCGTAAAGCGTAGAATAGTGTTTGACAAATTCTTTATTCGCTTAATTGTCTTACAGAAACACGTAAATGATCCAGTGATCGTAAAAAACACGCCAGAGATATGTGCCATGCTCTGGAAAGTGAAGCATCTGGTAAAGATCACTCCCATAAAGTTACCCGACAAATTGCCAACCTTGGACGATCTAAATGGCACATATTTACACGAGAATGGCACACTTTATGTTATACCGAAAGTAGATCCTGCTCGCGAAGAAGCCGTGGAAAAGTTTACAAACGATTTAAAGAAACTGAATCGCGATGTCATACAGGAGAAACTGAGGCTTAAATGGTTAGAAGGACGTCCTATGTAATATATACTGAATTTGATAATAAAAATAAATACTTGTTAATAAGTCATTGATATAAATCTATCAATGGAGGAACTTCTAAAATAATCCCTTGGTAATCCCCGGTTGAAATTCCTTTCCTGAGAAAAAACTTTCGAAATACCCTGTATAGTATAGTAAGAAGAAATTTACGGTCAGTTAGAAACAGTCCATGTTACATACAATGTACGAAAAATATTATATAAAAATAATATTCGTAAAAGACAGTAATTTTGCGCTTTAAGAGACACGAAGAAAACGGTTGAACAAATAATATAGTTTTATTTATATTTTGCATATGCGGTCAATCGACCAGTTTACAACCTACTAACAATAATATTAAAATTTTAGTGTTTTATTTAATTCTTAATCTGTTTTTAAAGCATCCCACATCCCCAGATTGCATACAATTTTTTTATTAATTTCAACTTTAACTTTATTAAATTTATTCCAAAACTTAATTTATAAAATATTTAATGCTGAAAATTAATGATAAATTAACTGGCAGATGATGTCTCTGCGGCGAATTTTCGTTAAAATATATGTGACCAATAAAAGCAGATTTCAATTTTAAAATCTATGACTGCATACCCTGTGGATTTGGGACCCTTCGCAGGCGGAAACAAGATCTATAAGATGCCCTGCAATAAGATTTCACTTATGGGTTTTCCGATTCACTTTTAGTCAAAAAGTTCAAATAGAAATGTTAGATTTCGATTTGCAATATATAATCTTACATTGAATTAAATTAGGATTAAATTTAGGATTCATCGTTAGATTGTTATTGCATAATAATAACGGCTGTAGTATAATAATAACATATAAACTTGAATTTAATATTACTTTTAAATTTAACATTATTATTGTATCACAGCCGCTTTCTCCTCCCCCTTCGTATTTATTTTAACTCCTTGACACAAAAAAGCCTCAACCTTTCATAAGATATCAGCAACTTGTTGCGGGACACCCAGTATAATAAGTGGAAGATAAATGCCGCTTTGGGTCAGTCGTGCGGACCTACTTAGATACAGTGTTCCAAAAAAAGAGTCGAAATTCAGAAGAAGTCTATACTTCGCGAGCGAAACTCGCCAATCCCAACTGTCGCCGATCAGCTCGAACGATCCTCTAGGCCATGCCCAGAGGATCTCCTGTCCTTGCGAGGTTTAGCAAGCGTACTAATAGCGCGATTCTGAAACTGTACTCGACCGACTAATCCTGGAGTTGCGTTTCCAATGCCATCGATTAAGAACCAACTGTGACTTTTACTCCCTTGCGGTACTAAGAAGTGAACTAGATTGAAACTGCAGTTAAACCTAATGTCAGCTATTCGTATTCACTACTACCATTCTATGAAAACAATTTCGGCCTCGTACATGCTCGAGCGGAATTCAAAGTCTCGATAAACGCGAATACTTTGGAAGTCCTAGTAACGGAGAGACAGTGATGGCCGTTCTTTTTCGATTCCCCGTTCCTCGCAATCTCTTTGCTTTTTAGTATACGGTTTTCTGAGCGACGGTTTACTCGTGTGTCAAATTTTAGTAGTCTCTTGCAGTGTCATCTTCAAATATATTTATGATCAATTCTAATCGTCTTCTACGCTATCACAGTAATCATTATATCATTATATAGCTTCTCCAGTATTAATCACTAATATATATTTTAATATATTAATAATGTTTTCTCAAAAACTAAAACGTGATTTTACACGAATTCAATGCTTCGTATGAAGATAACCATTAATGTCACGTTTTACTTGCAATTTTGACGATAAATAGTTATCGTGTAACAATTTCATTGCAAGACATGATATTCCCGATAGCTACGTTTTTTCGCATAGAGCGACATCATCGCTTTCGTATACTCGACAGCAACGAGTGTGACCCATGAGTAAAGCATCACCCAGCGATTCTTATGAGTTTACGCGGAACTGGTTCGTCTCCGATTGCGCAGTTTCCAAAAGCGTCTGTCCCTCGACGTATGATGAATCGAGATTGTGTTCTGCGTCGACCTGGCGCCGCCCTTCTCCGGCATGTACATCCTCAGCAGTCGCGCTGCTCTTTCCTCCTGTGATCTGTCCGCTGCTTTTCCGCTCAGGAAGCTCAGTAGCTTCAGACTCCGTCTCTTTAACCTCAGTCTGTTCAGAAAATTTGTCTCGCCGGTACTGGACGGACTCGCTCTCCCGTTCTGATCGTCGAACTCCTCCTCGAACCTCTTCGATCTCCTCAGTTGATCGGCTCTTCTACTTCTGTGTCTTCTCCTGTCGCTCGCCTCGGCGGAGTCTTCTCTCCTCATCGCTTCCCGTCTCCTCTCGGCGTTCATCTCCTCGACATTGCGGGAATTGGTCTCCTCTGCTCTTCTCGCAACGGCTTCCAACTCCCTCAGACGTTCGGCCTCCTTGGAACTCCTAGAATTAGGCGAACCGGCCGTTTCCGGTGCCGCGTAGCTCACATCCGCGTCCACGTCCGACAGCTTCCGGTGCAAATCGACGATCTTCCGGCGGAACTCCTCGTCCTCCTGGTTCAGTTTGGCGAAGACGCGGTCGCGTTCGTCCGCGTTCGCACCGACGCTCGACTTGGACGTCGTCTGAAACCGCTGTCACCACCATCCGACCTGGTGCTTGCCGCTGCCGGGCGAATCCTCCTCCTCTGGTAGCGGTTCTAGTCGCCTCCTGCCCAGGAAGCAACGTAGCGAGCCCAGGCTACCGCTGCCGCTCAGCAACTGGTCCATACTTAGTTCCGGCAACGAGCAATCCTCGCTCTCCGATTCCTGATCGACGTCGTCCTCCGCCGACAGATTTAGGCCGTAATTGTCCTCACCGATGGCACCGGCGCCACCGGTGCTGCTGCAGCCGTTCGGCGGCGGCTAGGGAAGTCAGGCACAGCTCGGGCTAGTGATTCTTTGCAAAAAGAAAAACAGAAAGCAAGCGTCGTCATGCAGGCAAGCGTGCGAAGCTTATTCTATCCTGTTTTTATCGCTGCATTCCCGCGTCACATACGCCTACATCAAAGATGAAAAAGCCCCTGATTTATAGATGTCCGTGATTCGTATCCCATATTCAGTGCTAGGTGCGGCCATCTGATTCTGCGGTTTTATCTACTTTAAGTCAGACAGTCGCATTTAGCGAAAAATCTGGGCGATAAGTACGACCTATAGTCATCGGGACAATACTGTAAAGATTTCGAATTATCGTGTAGAGAGTATACATTAAACTTTTTAAATATATTTGGAAAGCAAATGCGATTGCAATTTTTACGTTTAATGCAAAGTGCAATTTAAGTAAGTTAATGCTCCGGGACTAATATTATTTCCAAGCAAGCTTATATAAAGATAGTGATACGTATCAAGCGATAATTATTTGTTTACGTAATGCAACATTTAAATTATAATTTATACTGCATATAAACAGTTTTTATCGAAAACCTATGTATTTAGCTTAAAAACGTTTATATTGTTTATAAACTATATCGCACCAAATTATCGTAAAAATTGAAACTGATTTCTTTTCTCTATAAATTGAGGTATTTATTTCTAAACTATTTTATAAATTTATATGTAAGGAAATGGAGCTTATATATATACAATGGCTCATTATAATCTTCTAATACATAGGCCGGTAGTCCGTTCTTATATTTAAGACCATCTTAAGATATCATGAACCAATCACAGAGCTGTCTTAGGTCCGAATTTATAGACGTTTCTCAGTTGTCAAGATCAGTCTGTCTTTGTCTCACTATGTTTTACCATATGTATAACAAAGACAGACTGATCTTGAGAACTGAGAAACATCTATAAATTCGGACCTTAGCGTCTTAAGACGTTACTTAAGACGGTGTTGAAATAAGAACGGACTATGAATACCGGCTATTATCTCCACTTCATGTGTGTTTAAGATATGTTCAAGATATTTAGAAATAAGCTTGTAAATCGTGATCACTTGATACGCGACAAAATCCTTCATAACATTGGGGCTTGATTTACTGTGCTTCTAAGCTTTTAAATATTAATATTGTGTATTGTAGTCACAAACATTATTACCGAATTAGCGGTGAAACTTTCATCGTCTGGTCCGCCGGAGGTTGGCGTACCCCATATATCGTCACCGGAAGTCGCCCCGGACGTAGTACCTTCCTCGTCGTTTGGATCCAAGGAGAACTCGGTTCGCTCCGGGGGTACCGGCGGTTGAAGAAGGTAACCGCCAACACCTTCGCTGAGCTGCTCCAACAAAACCATTTTGCTGACGACGTAGCTGCTCGCTCGGGCGGTCCACGCTCTCAAACCAGATGGCGGCGATTCCAAGTCCCGATTGTCGTCGTCCCCCTGCTCATCCAGCTCGTCATCCTGATCCAGACTGCTCATCGTACCAAATCGTCTCAAAGCTCTGCGAGAATGATCGTTACGAACGTGGAAGATCGAAAAATCGCTTTCGATTAAATCTTATTAAAGGACCGAGTGAATGAAAATGAGACATTTTGCAATAATTTCGAGGTTATCGATTTTTAGGAATTTAGATAATCATTAATTGATGATTAATTTAAACATTGGTTGAACGTGAAAGCAAGTTTGATAAGTCTGTTTTTATTCTATTGTTATTTTCAACAGAAGCAGAATGAGAAATTGAAGAGGTAAATCTTGATATCGACGTTTCTGATAATTATATAATATATTAATTAATCTGATAAATAATTACGAATTAATATTAGAATTTATCATACCTATAAGGCGGTTCTCCGTCACAATCGAGATCGTCTTCGCTGCCGTCCTCGGTATTACAATCAGCAGGCGTGTAGCTAGGACTATTACGTCCTGGACTGTCGTGCAGTCCATTTCGCAGTCTATGCCTTGTACAAAAATCAGGGGTCGGTGGAAGAACCGAGATCTTTGGAGGTAACGGGGAAAACGGATCCCTTTGTAACGGTGGCGTAGGACAACCCGATCTGTAATGGGCGATCATACAACCTACTATTATAATCGCTTAACAAAATTAACAGCAACTTTTAAATCGTATGTTTTGTCATTCGGAAAATATTTTCGGTCTCGTTTTGTTGTTAACAAATACAAATAGCCAATAGATTAAAAACGAAGAACTTTTCGGTATATCAACAATTAAAAGGCTTTAAAAAATAAAATATTTGAGTATTTAATGAATATTCGAGTTTGGTTGCGTGTCGAAATTAGTACCTATGACATCTCCGGCAAATACTGATGGAGCTCGTTGAGTTCTCCTTCGTGGACACGTGACTGCCGTTTTTCCGCGTCATACTGTTCGATTTCACGGTACTCAGACTTGCGCTCGACGCGGTGCTCTGTTGCTCCACGTCGGAATTTGCCGTGGTGATCTCCTCCGTCGCGGTGTCCTGGCTAGTCGACCGGCTGTTGCTCTCTCGGGGAGTTCTGGCCGCCAATTCCTCGACCGTCCATTCCTCGAAGGAACCTTCGTGGTCCGGAGGTGGGATCTGATGCGAATTGCGCACCCATTGCGCCAGGTGATTGTTTTCTCTAGAGTTCTTCAGAATCGTCTCCAGGCTCTCGCCGGATTGCGATTCCTTCTCCTCCTCGTTAGGTTGCCGAGGTTCTCTTACGATCTGTCACATTCAGACGCCGATTTCGGAATTAATAAATTGAAAAAATAAACGCTTGAATCTAAAGTGATTTTAATTTTTAATTTAATCTCATTTCTTTCATCTCATTTTTCGACATTGGGGGACAAACTTCACACAGGCATATGATCGTCGTGATTTTTCACTGACCTGCGAGCTTTCCATGTGTTCTCTGGTCACGGCAAAATTGTTACCGGCAACCGGACTCTCTTCGGGGCTGTCCTGATCCGACGAGCCCAAGCCACAGCCTGTATTCACATAGATGCTAAAACGCAATGAAAATTGATGCTCATGAATACTACTTGGTCCATCCGCGCGGCTCTCCGCTTACACCTCGATTCCCGACAAAATATTCCGCGGGGCGCACACGTGTGCTTTCGCGCCGAGCCCGCCACTCACATTTGCCGTTGAAGAAGATTGTGCCAGACAGCCTTGAGCTCCGCGGTGGGCGCTCGAAGGATGAGAACGCGTCTTCGGGCTCGACTGTGTGGGCTGCAACCGCCGCTGTTTATCGTCTCGGTGTGACCGTTGTCCGCGCTGCCGTTCGGGTGTATGGAAACCTGCAGTCGAAATTCCGTCGGTCTCTTTCGCACGGTGAAGCATGCCTCAGCGATACTAGACAGTCGCAGAGGTTCTTCGGTGACGAAAAGCACACGGTCCCGCGATACCCGCGCGAACACTAAAAGATCGGTCAACAGTAATGCCCAGGACGGTTGCAGACGCGCTCGACCTTCAACCTTAGCGAGAGCTCCGCCGAAAAGCCTAAAACATTAAATTTTAATTCTCGCTGATTGTTTCATACGGGTAAAAATGATCGCAAGTTATTATATCGACAACTTTGATTAATTTCTGATTTAATTTCACAGAATCTCAAAGACGAAAGAAATAAATAATAATCGACAAATCGATACTTATTAAGAATGTTTATTCTTTATAGAAACAAGCAAAATATTTACTGAAAATTAAATTTTATTTAAAATTATATATAACATCATCCATGAAATCCTTATAAAGAATACAAAAAGATACTATAAAGCTCACCATCGTCTTCCCGGCATCGCTAAGGTAAACGGCTTGCATCTCGCGAATACCAGTCGAGATTCTACCTCCTGCAAACTGAGCAGTGGCCTTCCGGTATCTCGTGGCGGCTCCATAACACCCGCGTTAGCCGTAGCTTCTCTATAACCTTGAGCCAAATCCCTGGCTTGTTGGCAATTTCGCGGGGACGCCTGGCCCAACAATCTCGTCATCTCTCTGCAAGCACGAATTTACTACGAAAACGGTACGGTTTTCGCTTTTTTGATACTACAAACATTGCGAGAGATTACTTTATTTTTACTTTAAAAATTCCCCGTAACTGCAGTTTTTAAAGATTTTAATAGAGACTACTCAAGTTTTAACTTGAGGTTTTAAATAATACGCAAGATTTATGACAATGTACGATGTTGCAAGATTTATGAGAAAATTACATAGTATTAAAATTGACTTCCACATAAACCAATAATCCTGCGGTAATATTTATCATTAAATAAAGATGTACCTTTATTACAAGAGCGTGCTTAAAAATCGAGAATTATTAAAAGTACGAGTAGTTCTTAACGAGATAAC
Source organism: Aphaenogaster floridana (assembly GCA_003063835.1). NCBI lineage: Eukaryota > Metazoa > Arthropoda > Insecta > Hymenoptera > Formicidae > Aphaenogaster > Aphaenogaster floridana. Next base: position 130,940 of record NJRP01000046.1, on the reverse strand, counting down.
AAATACCACGATTTATAAATTCTATTAATCGTTTGTCTTTCAATTGAGACACCATTGTAATTATAACAGTATTAAAACGAAGAAGTTTTAAATAAAGTAAAACACACAAAAGTAGCACGTTACGATTGAATAAATTCTTTTCTTGATATCTTTTAACTTTTTCATATAGACGATAGCTTAAAACATATGTGTATCACGGTCTAATTACCAAGATGTGGTCTTCAAGTGAAAATGATCGAGCTAGATCTCAAGCGAATTAGATCTCTTTATGAAGGAATCACGATCGATTAGCGTGCCAACCTGTAGTGTTCTAAGGGTAGAAGCAACACCCCGGTGAGGTCGGGGCGCCGTTTTTGTGGCACGGCAGGCTCGCAGACCAGCTTGGCGAAGGCCGCGTTCCGCCTGAGAGCGACCAACAGGCAGCAGGCACGTTGTAGGCCACTGAGGTATCTTCGGTAGGCAGCTGTGATTTTAGGAACTCTACAGAGATAGCTGTCGACACCGCCGCCCTCGTCCCTGATCTCCTCGGACAATTTGAGCAGCTCGTCCAAGTTCTGGAAGAGGATCAGGTAGTCCGCCGCCGACAGGACGTCGCGTCGCTCGCTCAGCGGGACCATGAAGCGCGTGTGGCCGCTCTTCAGGACGCCCCAGTACCTGGTTTCACGTACGGTTAGCTCCTCCTCGGGTGGCGCATCAGGCGCCAGATTCGGGAAGACCTGTTTGAACGAGTCGCGAAAAGATTTTGGACGACTTTTCAATGGGCATCGAAAAATAAACACTTATTTTGAGTACATTTCGGGAATTTCCGAGTTTCATCTTTCTAAAGACAAATCTCAAAGTAATTTATGCATATGTATAAGAAACTATAGTATAAAAAATTATAGCGCTCATTAATAATTGCGTAACACAATACAGTGAGATTCTTTGACCAATAGTTTGTATTATACAAGACGGATAATATAATTAAGTATAAAGATAAAAATAATTTTTGATGATAATATTGAAGTATTTGAAATAATTTTGAGCAATATCTGATTTTTAATTTTGCCCTGTAGTTTGACACATGAAATAGTTAACAGACTTTAAAAACTTCTCCCTGTCAATAACGAGATAAAAAATGCTTTGCTGTATAGTTAACAAGAAATTAATTTTTATAACACTGATAATTAAATACAAAATAATTCGATGATCGAACTTATAAGAACATGTGACAATTTAAAATCTTAGGATGATGGGGGTGGCAGGGATATAATAAATAAACAGAACGCATGGTTGGAAACAAAACTTGTTGGCAACAAAAAAGAGCAACCTGATCAAGGTACAAAACATAACCGCATCATAACTTAAACGGCATCCCTCATGTGAGAGACGCGCGCGCTATACACTACACGCTCCGCTACAAGTAAAGTACAAAGAAAGTAAAGAGAAGAAAAAAACAATGTACACAGGTGTGTGACGCTCTTCGCACTCTTCTTGTGACGAAAACGAAAAATAAGCTCTTAACGCACGCTGACGCGTCTAACAAATTCGCATTTTCCCGCTATAATGATATTTCCTCATAAAAATATAAAATTTTTCGACGATCCTAAATATGATTCTAATTTAGAATTAAATTTTGCAACGGTTTTGATTTACAAGTGCGTCCGAAAAGTAACAATAGACGATTCAAAATTTTACAAAGTTGATTATATATTTGCCAGATACCGCGATCTCCAAAGTATTAATAGCAATCATAAAAGCGAGTTTACAAAATTAAATCTTGCAGTGTCGTATCGTTCAAGCCGTGAATTATCACATATCTTCCTGATTGCTTGATAAGTTTTACAAAACTGCAACAATACTTATGATAGAAAAGTGTATTAGACACGTCTGCAAGTTTATAGTTTCGTAAAATAGCATTAACACTTAGAGATGACGCAATTCAGCATACTGATAGCAATTAAAAAAATTTTTTTTTCTACGATGTTGAGAATAATTGAAAAATTACATATCTCTCTTACGATATTATCTTTTCATGTTGCAATTAACGTTCAACGCATTTCTCTGCTCTATCGATTATTTTATTAGAATGGGAGCTTCTTTAACACACTTTCAATCTTTGATTAATTTACGATCCACGTAATTATGCTTCAATGGCATAAATTTTAGTGACACTAGTAGCGGTACTCTTTATATTGTACTAACTATATTTGCCGGTATCTTGAATCATCAGATAGTATCGCTTGTAATAACTGGCATTTAACATGATTTTATAAGACTGTTTCGGATTTAGCGATTCACTTTTTGCCTATAGGTACTTTTACTGATTTTAAGATATTTCTTATAAAACATGTTTAAATTCTCAGAGAAATCAAACTTTAAAATACTATGTCGGCAAGAAACCGAGACACATCTAAAATACGAGAGAATGGATTGTTTTGTGTCTCGAATAATTGACAGCTATAACGTCACGCGTCAGTTTTCATGCGATGTTTCTTCGTCATCAAGATACCGATGAATATATATACTATTAATACCGCTACACAGATAACGTTCACACGAGGACGCCGGTACCGACCTCGGCGTTGAACGTGACCGTGTGCTGGACGCTGGGACCGACGGAGGACTGCTGAAGGGTGGCGTTCACCGAGCTAGGCCTGTGAGCACCGGACGATTGGGCACCTCCCTTGCGATATACTTCCAACACCAGCTGATTCGTAGCGGCCTGAATGAGGCCCAGAATTTCGTCTCGTGGTCTCGTCACGACGTTCGTCGTCTCCACGAAGACCACGTGATCACCCGGCCGTAAGCCGGAACGTTCCGCCGGACTTCCCGGGTCCACGCGCTCCACTCGCGGTGGCCTGCCCCATGACAATGAAAATCCCCATGGGATCTGACAGATGGACGATAAAACATTCGGTCAGCAAAGTTAATTAACTGGTAGACATATTAGTAAGGCAAATATTAAATCTTTAATCGCGTCGCTTCTGATTACATATTACATATGGATGCGCTACAATTTCGTACTGTATAGAAAAGTATAGTAATTCGATGTAATTTTTCGTCTACCTATGTTTTGATTTAAAACGGCTGTAAACGCACCTGATTGCCCGTAGTTTGCCTTATCAACCTTCTCGTGATAGTACAAGGCGTTCTGCCGCCCTTCGCGGTGAAACCCGGGTGCAGGGGCAGGCCTGTCAACGGATCGACCGGTTCTAGCTCCAGATGCCTTAGATACATCAGATCGTCCGTCCCTGAGTTGTTATTATCTAACTCGCCATCCTTGGATAATGGTGGCGACACGACGCAGTCTTGAGGTACACCCGCGAAAGGGGTGCTCGTATTTCGGACGGATCCGGCTTCGAGAGGATGCCATGTCGCTTCCTGCAAATTGTTTCTTTTCTTTTAATTTTTCCGATCAAGCGGATGCTTGTAAAATATTTTTTTTTTCATTCTATCTCTCAATTTAATTTGGGGATTTAAGTAAGAGGATATAAAGAAATTAAAAAATTGCAATAATGGAGAATCGTATTCTAATAAATTTTCATTTAAAAAATTGAGATTATTCAATTCAGATTACTCAAGAGAGACAGATCGACAGATCAAGAGAGCTTAAGAAATAGATTTTTGCTAAACGAAAAATCTATTTAAGTTAATTATTGAGATGGTCGCTTTTTTAATTGCAACAAAAGTTGTGTAATAATAATGATTTAGTAATGATTTGTCGCCATATTAAAATATAAAAATTTGCAATATTGAAATACGTTACATAATTGAACATTTGTTTTAAAGTAAATGTATTTGGGATATCATTCTAATGTGATTCGATATCGCTTGTACTTAAAGTAAATAATTTGTTTAACATGAAAGAACATTTTGAATTATTGTCTGTGCAGCCATTATACTTTAATGTCCGAACTAGAAAGATTAGATTATGAATTTTACATAGAGCGAAAAAAATACTAACTTTTCAAAATCTGTTAAACTTGTACAAATTTTTTATTATCCTATTATTGCATAATATTGCGTGTTTTGTACCATATTTTCAAGAATTGATACAGTAGCCAATACTAAGAAATATTTCAATCGAGCATCTTAAATAACTACTTCAAGTTTCTTACTTTTTCTCTGTGAGTTTTTCAATGATTTATAACAAAAAAACTTTCCAGACGCCACTACAATATTCAAAGATTAATATAGCAGCAAACTTTAGTAGACGTCTAGACGCATCCGGTGGTGCAATATACTTGAAATAAATCGGCGGCAGACATCTCAATCGAGAAAATCTTTCGAGTGAATACTTAATGTTTCGATATACTTACCCTCCTCCTCCAGGGAAACGCGTGAACTTTTTAATAATTTATAGCAAGAAACTTTTTGGAGACACTTTGAGAATTAATATAGCAGCAAACTTTAGTGGACGTCTGGATATACTTCGTGATATACGATGTACACTTGAAGCGAATCGAGAGCGGATGTCTCTCGATCGAACATCTCGAATATATACTCAAATACACTCGAAGTTTCGTATTTACCTTATCCTGGGATAGAGGCAGAGGAAGAGTCATGCAGCCCAGCAACTCGCTACGTCTGAAACAGGCGGAAAGGGAAACACGCATAAATTTCCGTCGTCCGGAGTAAGGCCGCAAAGTACGCAGACAGGCTCGTGTAGATACCACATACTCGCATATGCTGTAGGTACAAGTACCGTCTAGGAGCGAGGAATGGTATATATACAGCGTGACCGTAATGTCTCGCGTACTGCGAATAGAGAGGGAAAGAGAGAAGGAGGGTGAAAGGGGGTGAGAAATGCACGTGGTGAACATGGTGCGCATGATCCGGGGGAATCGATTCCCCTCCTACCGCAAAAGGGGAAACCCTCGGATGCCCCCTGCAGAAATTACAATAGTTTAGACATTCGGACGGACCATCGACCGAGGAGACACGCGGTTTGGAATTTCGTAATTTTCTGCATTGCTGAAAATCTTTTAAATCTTGATTCTCTATTAAGAAGCTATAAATATAGCACAAGCATTGCACAAAAAAGAGCGCGTCTTATCTTAATAAAACTCAAGAAGTTTCACAAATAAGATTTTGCACAAACGACAATAATTTATATCTGCATTATTTGAGAGATATTAAAAATATGCTAAATAAGATATGTTAATTTCGTACCTAAAGCAATTTTGTATCAAAGCAACTTAATAAAATGCAAAACTGCAGAAATAAAAAGTTTCAATTGTGGTGTTTATATAACACAAGCGCTTTCCTGAAAAATCTTCACATGTGCGACAATATTTTAATTGCAGAATGTACGAAAGAGCTTGACTACAAAACAATTGTTGTTAAATAAATGTTTACGCAATTGTGATTATAATTCGAACTAAAATAATTCAAATGGAATATTCATGTTCGGTGCGTGTATTGTTTTTGCGAAAACGAAGCTTCTTCGGGACAGCATTTTTCCGATATGAGAAATTCTCGGAATAGCTTAAAATTAAGTTGACTGCTTGGGTAATCCGAAGAATAAACAAGTCAAGGCCGAGGCGGCGAAAGGAAAGGAATCGATCGTCGATCGAATATCGAACGAGAGAAAACGCGTTTTCTTGCGAAGCACACCGTATCGACGTGCACGCGTAAAAATAAACGTAGCAATGGATGAACGATTGGCCAATGAGTATATAAGTAAGCGGATTTATATACAGACGCATGACAGAGTACATAAAAAAGATGGGGGTATACGAGACAAATAAATTCGTTGCTCCACTAACATAAATTCCATGTACTACTCGTAGCTCTCGTGCGGGTTCGTGCCCGCTTTACGAATTTCACGGGATTTTCTCACGCCGTACCTCCCCGGTGTACCTCGAGAGATCGCTATCTCGTACACGGTACGAGGCATCACGTGCTTGTTAAGCCTCGTAAGTTAACGACGTATCGTTTACGAGGCTTTATCGGAACGAATTAAATCGCGGCTGATTCGCCGAGGTTAATTTCCACATTTCTATCCTCCTCGCTCTGACCATTACAAAACAAGTGAAACAGCTCAAGCCTTATCGCGACAACCTGTTTTCCAACCGCAAAGTGTTCCAGAATTCGTGCTGAATTTGTTCTGTGATCCTTCGCTTTATCTTCAAAAAATCATAAAACTATTACGCATAAATATATTTGTCTTATGCTAATCTTATAAAATCAGAGGTTTATTAGAAAATAATTAAAGAACTGATCTATAGAAATATAAATCTAATCTATTTCTCTAAGAGAGCTCATGAGAAAATTCATGTTAATTTAATTTTCTCTAAATTAAAATTTATTTTGTCGAATATCTCAAAAAATGGATTAGATCATTGTTATTATATCCAATTTCTTCAATCCCTTTTGATAGCTTTTTAATTAATTGGCCACGAACTGTTTCTCACGCACGGATTTCCTGAGAAAATCACAATTAATCTTCCCGTAACAAAGCCGAGGCACTTGTGTTAATAAATAAATTTCCAGGAAACGAGACGTCAGATTCGCATGAAACTTCGCCGCGACCTCGCGAGATTTACGGACTTAATCTGCGTCAGTATTTTCTTGCCCCCTAGCATCGTAAGCCCTTTCCCCCCTTCTCTGTCTTTCTCTTTCTCTCTCGTCTCCGCGGAGCATGCTCACCTCGCACGACGATCCCGGTGCCAGACGGCGATGTCCAGGGACGTGGGCCTGTGACCGGTACAGTGACTGTTGTATGCCGGGCAGGGGAGTATCAGGGTCTCGCGGAACACCGGATTCGGTGTAGCGCGGTGAACTGCGGTCCTCTTGACGACTCCCTCGCCGCTGGTGTTCTTCAAACTTGCTTTAACGTACGCGTGCACCGGTCCTTCGTACGTCCGCCTCAAGTCCTTGCACCTTATCACTGCGAGAATTACAAAATTTTGAAAATATAAAAGCATGAAAAGTATATATATGTAATTCAGGATTGGGAAGTAAAGCGTTACTTGTAACGCCGTTATTGTTACCGTTACTTTTTTATAGTAACAATTTGGTAATGACGTTACATTTTTTTATAACGGAAACGATAATGCCAGGGTTGGAAAAGTTACTTTTGGAAAGCTATCGTTATTATTACTCGTTATTCATTGAAAAAAGTAACTCGTTACTTTACTCGTTACGTAACGTGTAAAAGTAACGCGTTACTTTTGCGTTACTTTTGCGTTACTTTTACTTAACGTTTTTTCAATGAGTAACGAGTAACGGTAATTAATTACTTTTTAAAAGTAATTTTCCCAATCCTGGCGTTACCGTTACTGTTATTAAAAAATGTAACATCATTACCAAATTGTTACTATAAAAAAGTAAAAGTAACGATGACGGCGTTACAAGTAACACGTTACTTTTCAACCCTGATATGTATTCTCTAAATTTTTTTGAGTGAATTGCACTTGAAACGAGTGAAAATTCACTCCAAGCGAGTGAAAATACTGCCACTCAAATTTCAAAGTGGCAGTATTTTCATTCTTTGGAGTGAGATTTCACTTCAAGATATTTAGAGAGTATATATACTTTGTTGTATTATTTGTTTTAGAAGTTTTATTTTATACTAAAATGAATTATCAAAAATATAAATAATTGCATGTAAAGATTCACATGCATATTTATTTAAAAAGAGTTTTATTGTAGTCAATGGTATATAAATAAAATAGAACGGTAATAATTACGAAATAAGTCTATATTTATGCGGTTTTTAAAAAATAAGAATCTTGAAATAACATTTTCTCTCTCTTTCTCAGTCGAGAGATCTTTCTGATCTCAAAATGTAACAAATGTATAACGTAATCGCTAAATAAATTCTGAACATATAGAATATTTTGACTTCTTCTTTAATAACTAAGAGGCGAAGAATGAACGTGTGAGATTGAAGATTTTATAGTTGTAGTCACTTTGGTAGCTTTTAGAGTTTCCTTTGATTTATGTTCACACGGTACGAAAAGAGGGATTGCCCGATAATGTGATGAAAAGGATCAGCAGACTGTTACGACCTTTGCCCTATTTCATTTTCACTTCATCTTCGCATTCCGTCTACCTCACCCAGGTTTTATCGGCGATAGAATAGAATTGTGACGGTGAAAGCATAATAAGTAAGAAAGTGAATAGGGATACCGAGAATAATCAAACTTCTTTTAACTTCAGCTGATACTTTCGTTGTCAGTAATCAAGTCCACAGCTTATTATAACGTTATGTCAGGTTTTTAATTATGGCTGTAGAAACGGCTATATAACAGCTATAACCATGTTTTCCTTATAAATAAGGCCTTTCTAGAAAAGACTACGAAGATGTCAAGGATGTCGTAGTATGTGTAGCACTTGAACACGTGTAGCAATAAACTCCGCAGTACGTGTTTTACCAGTTTCCTTTGCTTGTCATTATAAGTTCCGCTACATTTAATCTAGACGTGAACTCACTTTAATTTGCCGTAATTACACTGCTTCGCAATTATTTAATATTTACAGCTCTGGCTGTTTCCGTGAATTTACAACAGCAGTGTCTTAGAAGTCGATAATGAAATAATCTCTATAATACATAATTTGTCTAATTTAAAATAATAAAAATATTTTATTTTATTGTAAATATAGATGAAATGTCTAGCCTTGCACATTAACTTATATATATAATTATATAACTATTATGTAATTATTTCATATTTTAAAATCTTTAAAATAATGTAAAAATTTTTAATAATATACGCGCATATATTTTATATTTTATTAGACAAAAAGTTCCGCCCTTGATATTACTTTATTATTTAATATTGGTTTTTACTTTGATGCATGCAAATAGTGTACAGAGATAACTAAATTCCGTCATTATTTCATTATCTATAGAACGCTAAAACTGCTTTTTTCTACTTTAATCACATATTGAATTTAATTTGTATTAGATTTTCTATGTAAATACACATGAATTACTCTAAAACTTTTTAAGCCTTAACGTCAGACTCTACTTGAACTTCAACTTTTATGTCCATTTCCACCAATGTAGATTAACTTTAATCTCGGTTTAACTTAATCTTTATCTTTTTCTAGTTCTAAGAATTAGAAAAAGATAAAGAGTAAGTTAAACCAAAATTAAAATTAATCTACATTGGAAATGGACATCAACCTACTTGAATTGAACCGTCTTGAAATAAAGCAAAATATTCGTATGCAATCGAATAGAATATGTTTGTTCATTCATTGTGGCAAATTTTGCATTGTGCGACGGCACTGCGGACAGGAGGGATCCCGGAGAATCGACGCTCCGGGCTCGCTCTTACGGCCGACTGTACCACGGCACTCACTACTTGCGCCCGAGGACGTCTGACCGATGCGGCATTTGCCACTGGCTCCATCCGTGCCGGGAATTCGCATCGCACGATCCACTTTTCGGCGATTACCACGCACCGTAGCATCACGTCTCGAATAATCTCAAATGTTTCGAGAATAAGTCGACGAGTAGGGTTAATTTGCAAAAAGGAGACACGCACATACGCACGCACACATCACTATTCATTACTGCAAATAATTCTCTTTCCTGAAGTAGATATATCCTCTTTGTTGAAATAGATATATCCGTAGAGGAAATGTTTACACCAAAAAGTATATCGCAGTATAAGTAATATAAGCGAGGTTTTCGGGGTGAATCGTGTCGACGTTGTGCACTGATCCCCGTTCGTTGACTCACCCTCGTACACAACTAAACGGGGATTTCTGGATGACGAAGGATGACGAGCTGTGATGTCACGGGAAGCTAGTCCCGCGGGACCAATTGAGGGCGATTAACCGATCCAACGAGACGATTGCGAGACGCGTCAGCAAGCGGCGCATCGACCGAATGCGACGCGTCTCATTCTAAACGCGGAAAGAACGATTGGCAAAGCGAATCGACAGGACGAATCTTGTCGTTGAGGACGAGAGAGAATCGCGATTGTTTACGCAAAGACGCAACGATGATCAATGTCGTTGGGCTTACTAACCGGAATTGAGTCGCCGGGAGGGTCTGTGGGTTACTGGCACAGTATTATGCCGAGTGCGGGGTGCCGAGCGCCCTCGAAGCACCTCCTCTCGCGACACGCAACTGGCGCATGTCTCGTGGCAGCGAAATTTCAGGGGTGTGCGAGGGTGGCAAGCTACCCCATGACTAGACTTACTTGGAGAATGACGAATATTTCTCTTAGAAAAATTTTATTTTTACAGAGATACAATTATTATTATTTTTAGAGTGATTATTAAACATTATTTTGTATCTCTATCGCAGCAAAAATTACATCGCAGCTGCAATACCCTTTTAATTATTTTTAAATAAATACTGTGCAAAATTATTAGCTTCGTTTTTTTCAGTGTTCGTTAAAAATTCATTAATATAATTTACGCCCCATTATGCAGTATCAACAGATAAATTCATAATATTTTATTCAAACGTAGTTTCTTTTAAAATTTTTTTCCCTTTTTTGAACAAACTTGATGGATATATTCTGATTCTCCTTTATGTCTCTACTTCCGCATTAATATATATGTAGCAATTAATATAAAACAAATATAAACTCACCTCGAACGTGTATATGCTCCGCCACGAGGGAGCACTCGATTTCGATCGATCCTCGACAATTGGATCTCGTCGGCAGTTCACCCTCGGGACTGAACTTCAAACATCTTCTGACAGTCGCAACCAAGGGGACCTCCGGAGTTGTCGACACAGAAGTGACGAATGATTTCGAGCTATGCAGATCATCCATCATGGATGACTTGGGGCTGTCAAGATCCCACGAACTGGTCTTCCTGCTAATGTCGTCCTCCTTACGATCTTCAACACTGTAGAAGGACATTTTCGTGGCCGGCACGTGTTTCTCGTCCAAGGTCGAATCGAGATCCGTCTCTAACACGAGCTTCTTCACATTCGGATTGATGGCTTCGACCAGCGTGACCTGATTTTCTTTTATCGAAGGACTACACGTCCTCTTGGCTCGTTTACCGTCCACCGCTTTGTCGCCGTCCTTTCGCGGACGTTTCCGGCGAATGCCGCGTTGCCTCTTAAGCGTAAATTCGCCATCGAGATCGTTTAGAGGTGATGTGAAGGCCCAGGACACTGGTGAAGGGTCCTCCAGGAGTTGACTGACCGACGATATGGAGCTGTCGTTGCGCGGCGGCGATTCTTCCTCTACTATCTCCGCGATAGTCTCGTACGTATGATCCGTCATCTTTGAATCCGGCCGTTTTTCGCACGACGCCTCCAGAATCTTATTTCTTTCCTCGGCATCGCCCAGGAGAATTTCCGCTACAGTTTTGCTTCCGAAGTTGACCTCTTGCTCTCTGCACAGTGTAGATGGTTTTTAATTTGGAAGATTTGTGTCATAGTGAATTTATTCTCTTGTTATTTTCATACATTTATACATATATATAATTATATAATCTTTTAAACTTTTAACATCGCGATTGTTTTTTATACAAGATTAATTTTTTGCTCCAGTCAAAATTAACAAAAGAACAACAGTTAAGAATCAATATTTCTCTCTGCTTAACATATTATCATTATTTAATTATCTCACCTGTGAAGCACCTCCGTAACTGTGTTGTCCATATTCTCATACTTCGGCAAGTCTTGATCTATGGTGAGACTCGACAGCTTTCCTACGAGCGGCGTCTGTCCTTGAGCTGCCTTCGGCTTGAAGGGACTGATTGCTTGAGCAAGTTTAGTGTGATAGGGCGTCCGGCATCGCGCATGAATCTTCGTGATCTTCGCCAGTTTTGGTAAGTACGGCGTCCTCACCAACCGTGTCTTCTGCTCGACGTTTTGAGAATAGACTTTGGTCTTCATAGGCATGGAACCCATAGGCATGGAACCCATGGGCATCGAACCCATGGGCATCGAACCTGCCTCCATCACATCCTCGGGGCTGGTCGCCATCGAGATCTGCTGGAAGAAGTCGGAAACGTGCGACTGCAGATTCGCTCGCGCCTCGTTGACAACATTCTGCGGCAACTCGTTGTCGCTTTGGAAATTCTTGGCGCAACTGTTCATGAAGAGCGTGGGATCTGTTGGTAGAGTCAAAGCGGTGGAGCATTTGCTACCAGGTGGATAATATGTGAGCGGTCCGATGTCAGTGTCCACTCGTGGCGTGCTTTGATAGAAGCTCTCGGACACTGGAGAATTCTCCGTTCCCTGTGACACTGACTGGCGTTTATTTGACCTCAGATGTGGTTTTGTCGCCTGCGAAATGAATTGAGGCATATGTTTTTTAACAAAAAAAGAAATCGATGTTAAAAGAATCAAGAATTTAGTTTTTTTTATAACTTTGTTACTATTTTATACATTTTAATATTACACTAAAATATTATTGTATTTCTTCAAGCGTTATATATTACTGCAATACTTAATTATTTCAAACATATATACATATAAAAGCTTTTTTTGGTCGAGACTGGATCTCAGTGCCTAATAATCTTTTTCCGCGTGAACTTATAAACATTTTTTAAATATTTAATTATAACTACTACTTGATTATTTATTATATTAATTATTATTACAAGAGAAAAGATGGGTTGAACTTACTGTTACCTGAAAATACGTCCTCAAGTCAGTTCCACTACTCCTACATCTTCTCCTCCGAGCCGGAGTTGTCCTGGACGTGTCCGACACATTCTGAGTAGATACCTGCCTGGTTCGGCAATTAGCTGAAGTCGGCGGTGTGTTAGACAAGTCTCGAAAAGGCCGACGAGGTGGCTTGTTCAAGGTAGGTGGACCGTGGGGTGTCGAACTGGTTGCCGACAACGATCTCGAAACCGTCCACTTCAGCATTTCTAGATGCTAAACGAGAAGAGAAAAAGAGAATAATGATGCGATAACTTTAAAAATAATTGGAAAGATTGTTAGGTAAAGATTCCTCAAAAAACTTTGAATAACATCGACATAACAATTGATATGTATCTTGTCTCGTAAAATTGCGTGACTTATATTCGTAAAGAAATTTGTTGAATTTCTTATTAAAACAAAAAGCATTTTCAACGTTAAGCATAATTAATTTTTTAGGCTATTCCTTTCATGTGCGAATTACCATCCTTTTAATTCTAATATATATCAAGTATTCCGGAAATCACAAAAGCACAAAGCCAGTAACATTTCATTAAAGAGTCCTTCACATCTAATCTAGTTATTTCCTTCGTGCAGAGGAAGTGCGAGGGTCGGACCGGGCTGTCATTAATCCGCGACGCACGCGTACGGCGCACGTAAAACGCATGGGAATACACATGAATGGGAAAGTCGTTGGGTTTCGCTAAGTCTCGATAAGGTCGACATCTCGTCAGGTCCGCCTATCGGCCTTCCGGCCGAAAGCGAGGTGATCGCTTGCGCCTAATTACGTAGGGAGAAACGTGTATTCGTCGACACGATACACGAAACGCGACAGGAAACCTCGCGACGAAATCGAGAGAAAGAAAGAGAGATAGCGACGTGCACCTGTCGCGACATACGGGAAATAGCGAAACAGGTGAAAGCCGCCATACACCTGAGAGACGGTTTCACGAGTTAGCACTTGCCTAGGCACTGTGCTTAACGATCCCTTAAACGGCCCCTAAAACCGAGTACCGATGCGCCCTTTCTCTCTTTCGCTCCCCGGAGCGTAATTTCGTAAGCGAGAAGAATCGAGCGCGAGCACGACGAGTGAGAAAAAAAGGACGTGGTCGAGCGTACGGGTCGAATTATTGTTTCGTTTCGGCTCTGTGGTTGTTGCTGCTGTGCATGCAGCCGCTGACTCGCGAAATTGCTGATTCGATTAGCTCGCATGAGCGCAGGTTTACCACGGTCGCCGGCTTGAATCGAGGTCCTTCTTTTGACCGTGATATTCGCATAACTTGGTTATTGGAGATTGGAGACCAATATTTTCGTGAACATTAGGCGATTTTTGGCGATCGTTTGGTACATGTACCAAAGTGTACCAAACGTTATATACTTATATCTCATTGGTTCTGGTACACTTTGGTATACTTTGGTACATGTACCAAACGATCGCCAAAAATCGCCTATTGAGATTCATTTAATTTCGAGCCGGTAGCTCGAAGTCTTGTAAGAAATATTAAGAGTGATTGTTTTTTGAATTACACCAACTGATCACCATTTAAAAAAGAAGTTTTATTAAATTTACAAATAAAAAATAAATAGTTAAGGTTTAATTTTTGTTTAATTTGGATATATACTTATGTTGTCAATTTCTCTTGTTTGACGTGATGTGTACAGGATATTTCAGAAGCGTTACAATTTTTTCTAATTCTTATATAGATTTTTTCATTAGTTTGCAATAAAAGTCATCAATATGCTAAAGTGAGTTTAAAGTATTAAATATTGGGTCTCAATATTATAAAGTAGTATTAATAGGATTAAAGAATTATATCAGATTAATTAGCTAAAATATATATAAATTCATATTCTTAACGTTTCACAATTTGCGTACATGTCATGTGTGTGCGCGCGCGCGCGCGCGCGCGCGTGTGTGTGTGTGTGTGTGTGTGTGTGTGTGTGTGTGTGTCGTAAAAATATTCTTTTAAAACGTCTTTATTAAATATTTTTAGTTATCTAATATCACTCCATCCTTCATCTCAAATGGATTTTAGGCAGACTCGTCACTTAAAGTTAAAAGAAAGCGCGATGTGGATGTATGCGCATTTGAAAGATCCCGATCCCGATCTTGATCTTGACCCTGAAGGAAACTTCCTGAAAAGTCGCGCGGTTAAAATCGCGTCCGGGGCAGCGTGTAAAAGCGGTAGCAGCAGCACTAGCAGTAGCAGCAGCAGCAGCAGCAGGTTTTCACTTTTAACGGTTCGCCGAGGGGGGGTGCGGCGCATTGTACTAGCTAGGTACATAAAAATGCATTCATTTGCATACAGGCTGTTGCCATGCTGTGTGCGCGCGCGCGTTCTCTCCTGTCCTGCACTTTTTCGCGTGCGCTCGCGTGTACGTGCTTCTCGTGTATCTACGTATGTATACGAATGTCTGTCTGCCGCGACATCACCACTATCGGCCTACGCGCACGTAAAAACGGTCTCGGCACCTGCCCATATGGTGGTGAAACGCGCGGTGTGGGTCCCATCTGGTATCGCTTAACCCAGCGCTAGGTGGAACCCCGATGTCGATACGTGGCGAAGATGATGATTATCTGGCACCTATGAGGAGGATTTCCTCAACGTACTTCTTCGGGAGAAGCCTCGTGAAGCGCACGTGCCATCAAGGTGTATCTTTTAGGAGAATATACGGGAATACCCGTTATGGCTTGGAAATTTTACAAACTGCGTTATATTTCTATTGTAAATTTGATGTTCATTTATTTCCATTATTCATTGAAATGGTATACGAAATCAAATATTAAAATTATACATATTTTATCATATTCCCCTGAAAAAGATAACGCTTGACCATCAAAAATATATTTTTTAATTAAACGGAACTGAATGTAGACCACAAATCCTACCGTTGCGTAAAAAATTGTTTTATTAGATTTATAAAAATATTTAAATTTTGATTATAAAAAAGATTCTAATTTCTTCCTAGATTAAAAGTCTTTTTACTAAAGCAAAATCATTTCCTAACGAATTTCCGGAGGTTTTAAGCAGTACATAGTCTCTTCCAATATCCGTAAGTGGCGAGTCATGCTAGGCGAAATGACATGCGGAATACCTAAAACCTTCGGAATATTCGTCGAGCTCCTCTCGGATGAGTGAGTACAAGTAGCGGCGACGAAAGGCATTCGTCTGCATAATTAGACGCTAGTTCGTCATTCGAAATAAACGGGGTAGGACAGCCAGCCTGCACCTGCGATAAGGCATTGTTTCCGTCTGTTTCCGGTTTACAACTATACGATATATTATAGTACACACTAAATTGTATACCTAGCGTTCTACTGTTCGTACGTTTGAATGGGAGACTTCGCGCGTATACGTGTGTGTCGTTTTACTCCACGAGAGGAATATAAAGACGGTAACATTATGAATTGCTTGACTAGAAAAGAACTGTAAATTTTCATAAAAGTATCTTTTCATTGGAAAGGCCTTCCGTTCCCGTCGTGACTATAAATTATATGACAAAGACTAACATTTTATTCATCCAGGCTATTATTGTATATAGTTCTTTCTGAAACATTCCATATAAACTTATATTTTTATAAAATATAAAATCTTGTAATATTTTAGAGCAAAAATAATTTTAAAAATATAGAGAAAATATGAATTTTTTATCAAAAGACGATAGAGTATTCATAATATCAATCTATCCAATAAATTATTATTCTAACATTGCGATGGGCCAATCCCCGAAGAATGGTCGTAGCAGATAAGGATCTATCTAATTCGGTCACACACACGCCACCTGCATACAAAATCCTTCCCTTTGAGATTCTCGCCGTGACTACGATAGATTCGATTAGAATGCCCATGGAGTTCTATTAAGCGAAGCCCAGGGGTCCGTCATCGTAATTACGAGTGCGCAATAAATCTTAAGGGCCCACTGCGTGTGTTATATATACGATATAAATGTAGAAAGGGGAACCACTGTATGTGGTCCACCTGTGAATATTATCGCTCCATCTGATCTTCGATATGCCTCGCGAATAAACGACCGCTATAAAAGACGAATATTTTTTATATTTTCGCCTTTCGGCAACGGGGAGAGGACAAGTGCAAGATGCAACAGGGTGGCTTCAAAAATTTACATTGTCCAAATATTCCAAGACAAAATAATAACTTTATTAACTTAGCGAATAAATATAATAATGTTAACGAAAAAGTTACGCGCGCGTTTTTGATAGGAACATAAAAAAATAATATATTTATAATATTTCAGAAGTAGAAAAGCAGTATATTCTTTTTATAAATTTTTGCAGTTGTTTTTAAAAAATTATTAATCTTTTTTTATATGTATCCGTGTTTGTTATAAATATAGTCAGGAAATAAGTAGACTGTTTTTTAAAAAGATGAACAACGTAATTTCTTAACTGGCTTGTAATTCATACATTATGCTAGTACAATTTCACCAGCAAAATTTGACTTGAATTATCGAAGGGAGTATCCTGTTTTTTTTTTCGTCAATTAGGATATATGTCATATATTTCAATGTCGAGAAACAGAGACAAGTGTACAAAGCGCTAAAGACACTGAATTGTTCCGCGGCTTCTCAATTTCCCATATGCGCCCCTTTTATGGGCCTATAAGGTGTTCGCACGAGGTGAGTCGCGTCGTTTGAGGTCGCGTTGCGAATGCAAGAATGGTCCCCACGACGAGCGGCCCGGAATAACAACATCGGGGCCTTACACCCGTCCCGTAAGTCCCGACCCCGCTTCTATTCCGGCAAGACGCAAGGCAGGATCGACCTCGTTCCTGTGTGCCACGGAAAATGAATAAAATGGAACGACGGTTGAAACCTTGACATGCTTGCAAGCATGGTCGACAAGGACCCTCGTCCATAATGTATACTATAAAAACTGTTTTTAATAAGAAAGAAGTAGACAGATTCAAAGAAGTAAACGAGATTGATTAAGGGTCGGATCTTGCTTGTGTTTTTCTAGAGGGCCCTTCCCAGCCTTCGGGAAAACTTATTTGCAAATTCTCCATCTGCCACGCAAAGCTCAAAATGTGCTATATAAAATCTATATAATTGCTGCCCTGACATCATATAGCTTTAAAATGAAAGCTTAATTTGTTTAATATACCAAAGCTTTTCTCGAAATTCTATTTATTCATTTTTATATAATTAACGCGAATTGCGTTAAATTTTGTATATCACTTCCGTTACAATAGATAACAAGATATTACCCTTTATTTATTTAGAAATGGATTTTAATAAAGTTTTAATTCGGAGCTTGCATTTCATTAATCAAAAATTCTCTTAAAAATTTATTCTCCTTTCTCATCCATAAATCGATAGATGGATACATCTATCTAGGACATCCTGTACCATTGTCAGTCTCAAATGAGCAGAGATAAAAAAATGTGAGAGAACGACGATAAACAAAACGTTTTTCGTCTTTTCTTCTTCGTGGCGTTAATAATCACTTGTCAGGGCCGCACGAGACTAATGGCGGCTGCGGCGCGAAAACCGCCATCACAATGCGGATTATTCACGGGCCCGAAACAAGAAAGATGGTACCATTAACGGTCTTGATGCGCCCCTCGTCTTGGGGTGCGGCACGGGGAAAGCAAGAAATACTCCAAAAAGTAGCGCGTGTCGTGTAGATTGTGACCGGCAAGTAAAGGGTCCTACGCAGCTCCCTAGTCTATCTAACAATAAGATCGCATCGTGATCTATCTAATATACAGCGTGTGCTAAAAAACTATTCCTACAGACTTCATTTATAGATTCTTCAATTTATTTGAAGATAACTTATCACCGAAAAAATTGTATTCTACTCTAAAATAAGTGCCAAGAGGATCCTCTTAGTTTAAGAGGAGAATCTGTTAAACAGTATATTCTTAAGAATATTCTCTATAATATAATATTCTCTACATAAGAATGTTCTTACATGTTAAGAATATCTCTTTAGAGGATATACTGTTTAACGGATTCTCTTCTTAAACTAAGAAGATCCTCTTGGTGCTTATTTTAGAGTAGAATACAATTTTTTCAGTGTACTATTAATAAAAAAATTTGATTAGGTATTATTTTACACTTTCTCAATATTTTAAATATTAAATATCTTGATAATTAAATTTATAATCTATGCACTGAGAAAAAAAATTTGTTGAAAAACTAAAATATTTAGTCCGACACGTTCAACTAAAACATTAGCTGGTTTAACTGAACATTAGTTGAATTAACTAATTCTTAATTAAAAAATGAACTATACCTTTTTAATTCAACTAATGTTCAGTTAAACTAACTAATGTTTTAGTTGAACGTATCGGACTAAATGTTTTAGTTTTTCAACAAATTTTTTTTTTTAGTGTGTAAAATCCACTGTGGAAATTAAACAAAAAGAAGAAATAGCCTTTTTACGAAGATTAATTTGCAAAAGAAAAATCTATTTTAAATCGCTTTTAACTAAAAAAGAAAGCCTCTCTGCAAACTCATGTTTGAAAAAACTTCGATACGTACGATATTGATTTATCCAATAAACACTTTTATTTAAATAGATATTTTATTAAAATAGATATCATATTAAATTTAAAAATTCTTAGAAAGACGTTAACTCTGAAACACCGAAGTCTCTTTTTTCGTTTCTCTTTCTCTGCCTCCTTCCCCCCTCTCTCTCTCTTCTCTTCAGGATATCCTGAGAACTGGCAGGAAAGGGGGAGGACAGCTGAGAGAGGCTCGTGTGTTACCCGATTTCTTTTCAGGACCGCGCAAACAATCACGTACGATCTTACATATGCAAACACGCCCGCCGAATGTCGCTTAACAAATAGTGTCTCCGTCGGCTCACACGGAGATTTGAAGTACCTAGGTGCCTCGGAGACATATTACCTTTCTCCCTCTTCCGACGATTTATTTGGTTACTTCGAAGGTGTTTTCAAAACTACATATTTTTCTCATAGCATCTATTTGTTTCAATTGTCGAGATAAAATTGCTGATGTAATCGTGCACCGCTATAAATTCTTTTAGCAAACCAATGTACCATGATATCACAAAAAACTATAAATAATATTGCACTTGTATTACAAAGACCATTTTTAAACTAGAGATTTTGTAATAATTTTATGTATAAAAGAGAGTGCTGGATTTGTACTTCTTTGCCATTGTCCTCTAATTAAAAAAACTTATCTATATACATATTTAAACGCGATGTATATATAAATGTGAAAAAGCGCTCCTTCTAAATCGCTATCTTCTGTATTGATATATTTGATAAGAACTATTTGCGAAACATATTTTCGAACATCAAATACCGAAGCTGATAAAAAATAAGTAAGAGTGTTTATTATATATCATGTAGACAGCGAAAATAAATGCATTGCACCTTTAGTAATGAAGAACATGAATATATGTCTCTTATCCATATCATCTGCTTCCATCTCACAACAGCCATTTGTAAATCAATCTCATACCTTTAAACATCAAGAATGAAAGTGCAACGAGCACGATATCGCTTTTAAACTCTTGAAATTTCAACACGAAGGCTTCCGAGCCTCTGGAAGGAGCTGCCTGTAAGACTTATCGAGGAACTGATAACGAGTTCCCTTAACCCTCTTGTATATCAAAAAAGATCTAAAAGCAATTCAACGTCATCCTTAATATATAAGAAAGAAGAGTAACGGCCGTCGGCGTTTCAAACGCGGGAGAAACTCCAAATTCCTACCAGAGAAGATCTTCGGGACCCGCTAGGAGAAGCGGGGAGGAGGCAGGTGGAGGTCTCGTACCTGATTCTCTTTCACGTTATCACGAACACACGGACGGATGTGCACATACGCGAGCATCTCGATGTATACGCCGCGAGCGGTTCCGAAAATACTCTATTCATCGTCGCCCTCTTTCTTCTGGGCCTCCCCCCACTTTGATTCCGCACATACACATTCTCTCTCTTTCTCTCTCTCTTTCTATCGCTTTCTTTCTCTTTCCTCGTCTAAGCCTCAAGACTCGGTTCTGATTTATATTGGATTGACCCCAGGCGCACCTTTTGCTAGCGCCATTTTCTCGAAATGCTCCCCGTGAAGGGGGAGGGTGGTTTTTGGGGACCCAACCGACGACAATCAAAGCCGCATTCACTCGCTAGAGGCTACTGCTCGCTCCGTCAGCGACAGTGAGAGATTAGGGGAATGGAGTTTGGCAACGAGAGAAGGAAGGAGACGCGCGTCTAGAGAGAAAACATGTCGTGCGACAGAGGAGAGAGAGGAGAAGACGGGCCTTGGGCCTTGGGCCCGCGCGTTATTTGGAGCACACCTGTCCCCCCGGTGATCGCGCGTGTTCCCATGTCGCGCGCCTCCCCACCATCCGTGCCTGATCTACGCGCGTTCCCCGTGAAGATGAAACCTCACGAGTGTAAGCAGGCTTTTCCGATCCACGAGGATGCGTAATTTTGGGGTCGAACTTCTGTTGAACATCTTTGAAAAAAAATGATACTTCTAAATACGAGCCTGATTGCGAAAGATTGCAGAATTGATTAATCGCATCAATCTTAAAACTTGCCTTAGAAAAAGCCAAAAGAGATAACGAGCAATAAAAAATAAAAATTATCTTCTTCTAGACTTTTTGATCATCGAGCCCGCTCTTCTTTCTTTGTAAAAATAAAAGTAATAACCTAGTTTTATTTATACAAAGACATAAAAATTTATTTGTACTTATTTGTCTTAATAATTGAAACACATATTTAGTGATATAACTATTTCTGATGATTAATTAGTAATATCAGAATTCTCATTTAAGCACACATAACTCGTGAAGTATCTTCTCTCTCGAGATTATAAATCATTTTGATATACCTTGAATTATTCAGACTTGAATTCATGGTCCATTATGTATTCTGCTCACTGTATTCCATTATGGACGTCGATCTTGGATATGCCGTGATGTACCAACCGGGAGAAGCCAAAGTGGAATTTAATTTTCAAGATACGATCCACTCGACGATGCGAGAGTGCGCATGAGGAAGACGGCTGGCCGACCCATCAAACAAGAAGAATGACCCATGGCCGAAAAGAGAACAAATGCGGAGGTCGATCGGGAATAAACTGGAAACTCGCGAATCGCGAGTGTGTGACGTCTCTCATACACGCACACTCGTATCCTTCAGAAGACTTCGGAGAGATATTCAGGACGAGACTCGAAAATAAGGTAGGAACAATGACGGGGGAAACGAGTCCTGGCAACGGCGTCCGAGGGGCATTTAAATGGCGGAACGCCGAACCCGAGAAAAGGGATCCTCGAGGTGGACCCACGGGGTCCTCACCTTCGGCGCAGGAAAGTTTGTATAGGACCCACGAGACTGGCCCTCCTTTTCAGCCGCCACCATCTCCTTCTCCTGCCCCCCCCTTCTTTCGCCGTCGTCTTGCGAAATCTCCCCACCTCGCCGGCAGATGTACGTGCGAGGCGCACGCGTGCTTGCCCTTTTCTCCCTTTGAATCCCGTGGGCCCGCGTGTCGCTCGGATCAAAAAGGACTGTCTTACAATTAGACGAGGTTCTAACATCGCTCTCGAGGACGCACTTGTCCTTTGTTCGACCGGTCGACCGGCGAGGAAGCCCGCTCTTTCTTTCCGGACACTCCTCAACGACTCCCGATCTCACCCCTCCCGGAACCCCCCTCGCCACCGCGATTTCGTTCGCGATGCCGGCCACGTTTTCGCATGGTGCCCACGATTTTGCACCGTGAATAAGAACTAGCGTAAGCTCATGTCCGGCGGATCTCCATATTAACCCTCTCAGTACTGAGGGGGCTTATTATAATATGATAATATACGTAAGGATATAATACGAAATTATTCTGTCCGCGAAATTTCGCATAATTTTGCAGTGAGTGGTATGAACGAGAGGGAAGGTAATTTGTGCGAGGAAACTTTGGAAAGTCAATTCAATTTCTCTCAAATTAGTTTTGTTATTAATACTGAAAAATTATAATATAATATAAGTAATATAGACGCATATATATATATATATATATATATATATTACACGGAAATTCTATATAACATTTTTAATTGAATAGTTTAATAAACTTAAATAATTTGATATCTCCTTTAAAGATTTATTTATATAAATTAATTATAATTGCTTTACTAATTTAGTTTTTACTTAATTGTGTGTGTGTGTGCGTGCGTG
>NJRP01000046.1:61231-103275 GCA_003063835.1 Aphaenogaster floridana | reverse complement strand
AAAAAGGAACGAAGTTAAGTTAGAGTTACCGAAAAAAAGTAACTGTAACTGTAACTTAGTTACAAGTAACGAGTTACTTCCCAACCCTGATCTTTTGTGATCGTTCGCCGATAACTATAATTTTTTAGAAAGAATGCAGCGGTAACATTTTTAAACATTATCCGCTTTATCGGTTAACAGACAAAATACTATCGGTATCTTCCAGAATTTGATTTCTAACAAAATATATCAACAGAACAGAATCCTATTAAATTGAAAATGAAGATTTTGACTCAGTTGACCACAAATAAGCGAAAGTCTCAAAGTCGTATTGTCGCCAATATCATGGCCGTTGCTCCGAAAAGATGCGAGAATCATACGGTAAGATGGATCCTGGTGACACTAGGAGGAGTCCTTTGTAAACTCCCGCGCTTGGCACGTGCCAAGGACACCCGCCGTTTCCTTTCTTCGTCTTCTATTCAGAAGCTCCAATTACTCAGACAGATTCGTCCTCGATGGCGGTCTGGGTCCTTTAGTCCAAGATTCTTGACAGATCCATCACGATCCATTGAGGTCCGGTGTGACAGCTGGTGGTTTTACTAGCCGAGAATCGATAACATGCCGTTAAATTCTTTCATCCTCTCTTTTCCGTCCTTTTCCGAGATTTCGTCAGAAGGCGATTGATACGAATCAAAAATGATTTACTAAGAGAGAATCGTCGAATTTTTTACGTCCATTTTGCTGCAAATTTATCTTTCCATGAAAAAATTTAGAGCTCATTGTTGGAATTACCTTAAAAAATAGAATGTAGTTTTTACCTAGAGAACAATATGTTATTATAAAGATCTCTAAAAGATATCTCATTTCTAAACCTGATAACTTAAAGAGACTTCTAAAAGATTACATGAAGATGTCAAAATATTATCTAATGCGCCGTTTTTTGAGAGCAGAAAGATATCATGAATATGATGTCTAAAAGATTTTTCAAACCGGCTGTCTTTAAGATATTCAAAGTTCGTCAACATATAGAGTTGTTATTTATAATGTGTAAAAGAGATGTAATATATGTCAATATATAAAAATTTCTTATTTATTATATCTAAAAAATAATATTCCAAAAACTTTTTGGGGAAATTGTCTCATTATCATAATGTAATAAACATTTCAAAATTTATTAATATTATTGTTACACGACCCAAATAGATGCAACCCATATAAATGCACAATTATGACATGTCCGAGTTTCGGTTATACAGACTTTGGTTATATAGAGAGCCCGACAAATTTTACATGCGAGAAACGACATAGCGACAGTCCTAGAATATCAGAAAGATATCTCTTTCATGAGAGTTCAAACTGATATTATTTAGCACATGATATCATAAAGATAACATTTTCAAGAAATGTCTCAAATGAGATATCTCAAAGAGCTCTCGTTGTAGATGTCTCTGGTAAATAATGATTATTAGATACCATTTTGACATCATTTCCGAGATATCTAAACGTTTTCTTGAAAAAGTTCTCTTAAAGTTTTCATTCTGACAAGCGTGTTGTCTGGGAAGTTACTTTATCAAGTAAATATTTAATTATTCAGACTTGTAACTTACATATACTATGTTTACGCGGTGGGGTTATGCGTTTACGCGATGACTAATATACGATAATTTTCTACCGTTTACGCGTGCGTAGTATTTTGCGATACTTCTGTTTAGAGTCGTTTGCGTCCGTATATCGCGGGTTTGCTTGCGCTGCACCCTTGTGCACCGAGTGCCAAATTCGCCGTTTACGCAAGGTATTAGCACGGGAAGTATTGGTTAATTTGAGTAACTTGCTTCAATTATCTACTCGTAAGTCACAGCTAGAGACCCCCGTTTACGCAGAGTGAATTATCGTAAGTTACGATAATTTGAGTAAGTTACTACAGAAGTAACGCTCGCGTAAACGTAGTAATAGTATAACAAAATATTTATCTTTGTCATTTGCTGCCACAATTGAGCAGCTGATCGAGATATTTTCTTATCTATAAAAAAAGACTTCACACATCGATACCGAGCTTTGACGAGACTTGACCTCGCGTGTAGCAAGCTGCATGCATCGAAGTTGCATCAGAACGTTCTCCAGACACCCGATCTATTTATCCAAGCAGGGTGAGCAAATATTATTCTTTCGTCGACCCGGCCGATCGATTCGACATCGAAACGTTCGAAACTTCGCAAAAGTTTCGCGACGGCGACGTGAAAAATGAGACACGGAACCGTCGGAAAATCGCATCGAAGCATTAGGAGATTGATACATGCGGGACAGCTGCATTCTCAGATGCCTGTAAACACGTACCTGCATGCACAAGGCACCCTATTATTAAATTTTCTTATAATCAAGTTGCAAATTAATATTTATTTCATCTTAGATTAGTTTAATTATTTGAATTATTAAATATATCACGAATCAAATTTTTTTAGACACACAAGAGAGATTTATATACATATATATATATATACAACAAATTTAAGTTATATATTACATAATAAACATGAAACAATTGTTATTCGTAAAATTCTTTTTTAGTTTTATAAAGAGGTAGCAAGCTGACGTTATTTGTCGTCATTTTGACGACATTAGACGTCATTTTAACGAAAAATTATAATGTTATATAATTATTATATTATATTATTATATATTACACAATTTTATTTGCATATTGATTATTAACTATAACATCTTGCTAAATTTAGTTTAAAGACTTAACAGGCATAAACGCGCCACGCATGTACCGTGTACCTACGTACATCACTGTACGCCGATAGTGTAAGACGTAGATCGATGAGGGATCATGGTAGCTAATATGATCCTGTTATTTAGGAACGGACCGCTGCTGCATTACGATACAACCACAAGGCCCCGCATGTCGTTGAGGCGCGTAATTAGAAACGGTTTGCCGCATCAACGTTTATGAACACAAAGAACCCGTTCATCTAACATGCGATCGACTGTTACGCTCGTCTTCGACCAGAGCTAAAACGCGACGAGACGACAAAAGTCTCCTGCAGAAAAGCACATAAATATCTTAGTTATTTGTAGCCAAATTGAAAATGTCCATTTTCTGTTCTAAATCCGGAAATCCATTTAAAAATTACTTCTCTAAAACTAATTTATATTCTAAACTTTATATTTATTAAAAGAGGGAAAATAATCTGTTCATCATATCTTTATTATATCTTCTCGCACAACTTTTAACAATTTCTTCTTCTTAACCCTTTGCGGCACGGTGGCATTGTACATTGCCACCTTTTTATATTCGCTTTTTTATTTTTTTTACATACTTTCTAATATGTATTATGACGAATATCAAGTTTCATAAAAATCGTTCAAAAGGAAAAATGTATGCTTCAAAGGGTTAATATGAAATTGATAATATTAAGATTTGATATAAATTTTATTATTAATATAAAATTAATAATAAAATTAATCAAATCCAAGGACGAATAACTAATAGAATATTTTTTAGCAAGCCAAAATTTATTATTAGCCGAGGTTTTCATTCTGCGATTATATTCTTATTTCGAAACGACAAACAAGCTAAGCATAACGTTACGAATCACCGGCCGTTTCCGAATATAGAATATAAGTTTTAAATTTTTCCATCAAGCAAATATGTAATAATTCAGCTTTGAGACTTAGATTATTATAAAAAAATGTATTTATTATGCAACTTGCAATCACTTCTTTTTACACCTGAACAATCGGTCGAGATATTTCCCTACCTGTAATTAAACCGATTACCTAATTGATCGGCAATTCCGTTTAACGTCTAAAAAAGTTACAATATTTCTTCGCAAAAAAGAATACGTCGTACTCTTTTTATAGTACAGAGGGTGGATCTTGTTTGCACGAAAATGGTTCTTTTTCTGGCGGGATACAAAATGAAGAACCCACCCGTTTTCCTCGCTTCTTCTGCCGGGTTCGCAAATTATAGCGGCGTGCGATTGTTCAGAAATCGCGGGACTGGAAATGATTCGAGAAAAAAATTATTTCGAGAATAAAGAAGAGTCTATGTGTGTTTATGTGGCATCTGCACGATGGGTCCTCTTCGTCTTCTCATTCGCTACCTTTATTATCCTTGTCGACGGGTTGAGTTCGCCGATTTTGATCCTTTCATTCGATTTCCCACGTTTGTATTACAGGCAACGTTTAAAATGCAACGATGTGCTGCCGATAATCTCAGGTAAATCGCTATCAGAATATACGATGTATATTCTAAATTTTTGTTCAACTGATAATTCATGGATCATTTCTCTAACAACATTATAATATTTATAGAATGTACACATATTACTCAAATATATACTTATATAATTACGGTAAAAGTAATTTCTATTAAAAAGCTATCTTTTTTTATGCAATACCTGCATGTTGTCACGAATTATCATTCATTAAATGCGCATGCTGCGATCACGCGTAAGTAATGCACCCGGCATTGTCCGAAACAACAGGCCGAGGGCAGCTGCACTTACATTTTCATCGCGAACGATTGACATCGATTCGCTCAGAGTAAATAAGACCCGCCTTCTGAGCAATATTTTGCGATCGGGGCAGGTGCACGATGAAGTTCTTCCACGACGGCAGGTGACGGTGTGCTTTGCTACGGGATTTTGAAATTTTAATTGTATGAAAATTAATTTAACCGATAGAGCGCTCGAGTAGGCACCCGTTACAGCTGCGAAGAAAATGTGCACGCGTGGATATATAATTAACGAGAGAACATATTAACGTCTATATTTTTACACCTTATTCAACGTTTTAGCTAAACTCTTATTAACTCTTAATAAATTGTACTCTTAATAAATTTTTAAATAGAAATACCACTTACTTTATTTTAAAAAATTCAGATTTGACAAATGATTCGAATAAAGAAATTTCTATCGAAACTTTTATTTATCAATTGCGTAACATCGATAAAAATCTTAACAAAGGAAGGCCTTTGTAAAAAAATGGGCGGAAACAATGTCATCAGGTAGTGGAAAAATGTAAAGAGGATCGCTATGACAGCGGATGATGAACATATCACTTTGACAACGAGGCATCAATAATCGTGGGGCACGACAGCATTTATTCGCACCCCAATATAACCCCGCGAAATGCTCCATTCGGTTGCGACTTTAATCGTTTATAGTCGTTTTACTTCTGAGTCGTTAAATTCGTTATTTCTTTTTTTTCCAAAACGCATGGACCGTGTGATTTTTCTCCCTCTGGCTTCTTTTATATCAATGCGGGAGAAAGGTGCGCGTAAAAAAAATAATATAAGAACTGTAACAGTCGCAAATATATATCGCGTTTCTATTAAACACTTCTCTTTTAATGAATAATGAAATATAGATAAGAAATATTTGAAAAATATGTCGCGAAATGCAGATTATTTAATGATTAGAGTAATAAGATTATTAATATATTTGATGTTGCATACATCGTATAATACTAACGTTAACTAATAATGTTGCTATTAATTATTGCGCACAATATATATATTATAAACAATAGTACACATTTAAAACATACACACACACATATACACATAATAAACTTCCATAAAATAATATATTTATCAAATATAATTAAAATAATAATCATAGATTTGTTACTCTTGCTAACTTAATAAATAATAATATAGTCTAATAATTTAATAAATCATTTTAATACTTTAGATATTAATGTTAGCATGTACAATACAATTTCCTCCGGCAATAGGATATTCCATATAACTTCCGGAAATTGCATTATAACGCGTATTGCTAGACGAACTTTTTTACCGGATACACGTGGACAGGAGCGAGGGAGAGGGCTGGAACACAGGGTGACTGGTACACGCGACCACCCGTCGACCGAAATTGCATATTCATGCAATATATACATGACTCCCGTTCCTTTTATTTCGGAAATAATATAATAGCAGAGAGAGAGAGAGAGAGAGAGAGAGAGAGAGAGTGTGTGTGTGTGTGTG
Organism: Aphaenogaster floridana; assembly: GCA_003063835.1. Classification (NCBI taxonomy): domain Eukaryota; kingdom Metazoa; phylum Arthropoda; class Insecta; order Hymenoptera; family Formicidae; genus Aphaenogaster; species Aphaenogaster floridana. The sequence continues at coordinate 97,301 of NJRP01000046.1, read as the reverse complement.
TGTGTGTGTGTGTTTCCGTAAATCCTTGACAGGTGTTGGTCCTGATTCATACCTCGCTGCCACCGTATTAACCGCATTAATTGGCCAAGGGTACCGCGGGCCAATACCGGCCGGCCGCAATCTAAACGAACTATCGTCTGAAATTCAGCGGGTCGAGACAACCACGAATTAAAGATCACGGCGGTCTACTCGAATAAAGATTTAATCTTGGCTTCAATTACCACGAGGTATACTATTGAAGCTTCAAGAAAACCGAGGGTAACATTTTTCCTCGGCCTTCTTGGTATTCAAGCGTCAAATTAAACTAGATTAGATTAATTAAAGTTCTCTGATGAGATAAAGTAAATTGCAAATTAACTGAAAAAGTTACTTGTTCATTTGCCTCGTTACATATAATTATTTTAATATAAAGATCACATCGAAGAAGAGTAGAGTTATGCCAGAGAATGAAACTATTATAAATTGCAGAAATACGTATTTATTTATTTAGATTACATAATTGATTGAAAAATGTATGCGGATATATAAATTAAAAGTTTATTTAATTGTTCATATTTATCATATTTCTCGCATCCATCCTCCCATTTATTGATTTACTTATCGCAGTAATCTCACACGTGTCCTGAAAAAAAAGTTCCCTCAACAAAGTTAATTTCATTAATTTAATGGCAATGAAATATAACTGACAAATTAGGGCATTTCCTAAGGTAACTTAGGGCGAATCACGGACGTTGCGATCGGTAGATTAGAATAGACACAAGCAGTGCCTGAACTTCCTTATCAAATCTCCATCATGGCTTGACGTGACCACGTGTGCACGCATACATTGTTGATGTTGAAACGTGTTGTGTGACACACGGAACGGCTTACTTATTTGAAAATATTTAACATAAATAGTGATCTATCGCAACGTATCTAGTAACCTTCCTCTTTTATCCGAAGTGATTGTAAGCGTTGCTTTCACTCTTCTTCGTTCTCTCAAGAGATTTTCATTACGTGTTGCCGACGCGAATAAAGGATCATCCGACGGTTGTGATCGCGAACTCTAATTTGGGCTTGTAAAAGCCTCCTGAAAAAACTCTCATCTGTAACCCTTCTGTCGGAGCCAAATTGATCCCTTAATAAGAAACACGGATCTATTCGTCAACAGGTTCTGCTGCACGTCGAGATTTGTGCATCAATCATGCATACTCTTCTCGACCATAATAAAATGGGTGAATAATGATGGATGATAGTTTCGTCATCTTTTTTAATGAGGTTGTACGTCTTATTATAATGTTAAAATATCTACGTCTGATACCGAAAGCTGGAACACATTTTACATTTAATTCTTTTAGCAATCTTCCAAAGGTTGTGCAAATATTCTTCAACTTGTATTAAATTGATAAGAAGACACGTAAAAAACGGTGAGATAGTAATACGTAATGATGAATGTTAAAACAACACAGTCATATATCATTATCGTGAAATAGATATTAAATTATTTATGGATATTATGTATATAAATAATACAATTTACAAGAATACCACGTTTCGTTATACGTTGTCATAGATTTTCAACAGCAAATGTAATGTTACATAGTCATTAGCTGCAACAACGTCTCGCAACGTCGAGAAACTCGCTTCTCATCTCTATTCTTCGTCGTCTAGACACTCGAGTGGGGGACCAGGGAAGAGAAGACGTGTCTCCTCTCCGCGGCCCCTCCGTTGTCCGCAAAGCCTAATTTCGGAAAAGGGTTCCGTCGTCTAAACGGGGCCCGAAACGGTTTTGTGCGTTGCCGCAAGAGAGAAAAAGAGAGCGAGAAAGAGTCTGAGGAGGAAAGAGCATCATTCGCATGGGGCTTGTTTTCAAATACTGTCCTGGCCTTAGAGATACCATCGACCCCTTCGCACGAGCTTTTCACGTTCCTCGGAAGTCCGAAGGGCCCGTGGGCCGACCTCGAGGGCACAAAGGGGTCACCTCCCTTCTCCAAAGTCGATATTCGAAGGACTAATTTTCTAAAACGACCCGTAGAGATGCGATCGTCCTCTGATGTACAAATATATTTTCGCACCACACGTGACTAGACACGAATGAACATTAGTGTTCGCTGTTTGTCAGCTTTACCAATGAATTCACCTCCCTCTTAAACGTGCAGGTAGCAAACCTTTGTGACATTAGCGACAGGATGCGTAACATGGAAGCATGTGTGAGAAATCAGTTTGACCACGTGGAGAATAAGAATGAGATCCGTCCGTGCGATAACACAGGACCACAAATTTTTTTTTAATTGACACTAAACCTGTCTCTTATACACATCTAGATGTGTATAAGAGACAGGTACTATACGTATTTTGGGTCGCTGAAGTCGAATCCGTTGGCCGTCTTTGTCCACCACGTCGAAGTTTTTTGCAAAGAAATGTATTAAATCACTTAAAATTTTTAACCATAACCGACACAACAAATTTCTTTTAAGGGTTCAAAGTTCTAACAATGTGCTTAATTTTGATTGTAATAAAACTTCTCCAACATGTCACATACTGTAGTTATAATATGCCAAAATTCACTAAAATAGCCCTTTTTGCAACTTTAATTGCAATTAACTCAAAATTGTGACGTGATAGAGCAATTTGGCCAGCGGCATTGTTTTTTGCGACCCAATATCTATAAGAATCACCTACTCTGATCCCTGTTGATTTTCACAAATTTCTTTTTGTGGTCCTGTGTAACCTATAATGAATGCGTGCGAATTTGATCTATATATTTTATCAGTAACTGCTTACTAATGTTCACTTATTTAATATAATCTATTGTCTATTGTAAAATTGTTTAACTTGGCTCGTGAAAGCTTTATGTTGGATGAAATTAATTTAAAATATTTTACTTCTTAGAAATTTTAAGCTTTAGAGAGATAATCTCTCTAAAGTAAACTCTATTTTAAATCTCTCTCAAATTAATTAAAAAATAATATCTGGTTCTATTTACTTACACTGCTACTATAAATAATGGCCTCCAATCTATTATCTGCCAAAAAAATATCGACATCAATCTTACATGTCCATACTATCAATCCATTAGCGCTGCACCTTTGATCTAATTAAAAGAATCTATTTATCGCAAAAAAGTTGAATATATATCATAATCATTAAATATACATAGCGACATTGATTCTCTTTCGAGACAAGATTTTGTTTTTACGATTAAGAATAATGTCACGCATTTACGTCTCGTGCACGTCTACTCCATCTGCTTTTGCGATCTTTCTTTCTCTCTCTCTGCCTTTTTCCGTAACGCGGTTCTCTTCCACGGCGGCATGAATATTGAAGGAGACGGATAGCGGGGCTGCCTCTCATGGGAGTACGGTTGTACGCTACGTGTATGAGGATCCAGCTTCCGTTACGAAAATAAAGTACGAGTCGGACGAGAGCGACGGAGCGTGCGAGTTGACGGGACCGCACGACTAGAGAGAGAGAAAGCGTTTGATTATGCTATTAATAAAAGCAGCCGGGATCCACCGTTTAATCCTTAAATTCACGCGGACTTATGGAATATTTTTATCACATGTTAAGATATCATCAGTAAAATTTTACTTATTTCGTTCGACGAAAGAGTTAAGTATAAAAGATAAAGAACTTTCATAATTGTGCGAATTTTCAGGATAGCTAATTTGTTACGTAAAATGTGTCATTAAAAAATGCTATATTATATTTAATATTTTGTCTGCACTTTTATAATTTGTTACATAATCTTGAAGCGATTAATGCTTAAATAATATTAAATAATTTTCAAACAGCTCCATTCATAAATTTTGTTCTTTTCTTTTACAGCGATATATCATATTTGATTTTAAATATAAAATTTAAATTTTATTTACGTCTCGAATTATTTGCAAGTTTCACGAATTCTATTTTGGGAGGAAACTTTGGCTTCGCTCTTATCTGCGGTCTCATGCAGTTCTATATCGCATCTCGCTATTTAAGTTTAATTCTATGTGACGTTTATTTCCTGGGGCTCCCGATATTTATGCTATTTGCCATCTGGGAAATCGGGAGAATCGTGGGATGCAAAGATACCCTCACCTCCAGAAAGAATTTATTTTTCAGGACTATCTCGCTTTAAAGAATACAGCGGATACCATTCACGAAACCCGAGCGCTGTGGTTACATATAAATCTCACCCCGGAGCTACGTCGTTCTTAATCGGTTGAAAGCAAAGAATTGTCTTTGACAAATGCAAAAACTTGAAAATTTTTACATACTATTTCTTCTTAACAAAACAGCCACAGATGCTAACCACAGACAGCAGATAAAAACTGCCCATTTATTCAAATGTCTAAAGAGAGAAAATTTGACATATTGAACATTTCGGAATTTTCAAATGCGATTTCTCTCAAACTAAAATGTCGAATATTTCTGAACATTAAAAATATTCAAATTATGGACTGAAAAAGTTCTAATGCAGTAACAATTTCTACATTTGCAAATACATACATTACAAAATACGCAGAAGAAACCATCGGGTACAAAACAGCCCATAGAGAAAATCGATGATGGCACATGAAAATTCTATTTAAAGTGATAGAACTCTTGTTCCGAAATCGGGGAGAAAATTGAAGGAGACGCTGATAAATAAAACCTCCCCCTCATCGTTTCCTCGCATCGTTCCCTCGCGATGGCAGCCAAGGGTGGTCCTCAACGGCGGAAGGACGACAGGATGACGGGAGGAAGTGTGTGAAAGGAAGCAGGTCCCAGAACGGTCCAGTATCGCCACAGGAGGTCCGCCGTATTGGGCCCGATAACGAGCTCGCATTCTCGAATCAAGTCCCGCATTGTCATCCCGTATTCATCGTGTATCATAATACGATACATCGGCGAGTATTCATCGCCAGTGTATCGCATTATCCTGGCCGCATTATTATACCGCTGTGCGAATCCGCTGCATGATCCTGCCTACGTTTATCCTTTCTTCCTGTCTACCTTCCTTTCCTGCCCTTCTTTTTGCCTTCCGCGCCTCTTTCGCTCGAGTAAGTGAAAGCATCTGGGCTTGTAGTACCGTTGCCCTGGGGGAAAACAGGACCGACTCGTAATTGGAACGATAGCTGAGAGAAGCCGTATATACAGTTAACCACAGTTGTACACGATAGCTGAAACAAAAGCGCTGTTTTTTAAAAAAATATACTTCAAGTTTCTATGCGATCTTGTAGAACGCTTGGAGAATACGGCCTCATTAAAAGTTAAGGCGCCAGTAGTCTTTACAAATATTTCCGAAGTTTTTATATTGTATAAAAATAATTTTTATAATCGTATTTTTCTCATAAACTAATTCTTCTAATCACATTTGATAATATCTAGAGACGATTAATGAAATAATATTGAAAAATATTTATAAATGTTTCATATATTTTTATTTCGTACTTACGGGACATCTTTCACGTCATTATATCTTTATAGAAAGATTATTAAAACTCCCGAACATTTTAACATACATATAATATTTTTTTCTTCTTGAGATATTGTATGACATACATATGTCGCACATTTTGATATATGATAAAAATATTGCTGCGTAACCCAGGGTTTTTCCATTACGAGAAAAAGGGTTTCCATGTGAAAGTCGATCCATATCTCCAACATGAGATCGAGAAATTTTTTTGTAGCTCAAAAAAGAAGTTCATTAGTCACTGGACAGTTATTTGTTGGATGATCGAGAATGCGCGGCTCCATTGTTGAGTGCCGATCGCGAATCGGGGTGTATCCCACGGTTCCCCGCAAAGTGAATCGCGACAATTGATCGACATATTAAGGGCAATGAACGAGCAACATTTCTTTGAATCGCCATATGGCAAGACTTAATAAAAGCTACCAGCAACTGTCAGCTCTAGTTTTGTTGAGCTATATTGATGTTTTATATTATAAAAACGCTTTCAGGACAATTCTGTCAACTTTTTCAATTCTGAAGCAATACTATTATACGATGAGTTATATTTTATTTATGAATCTTTTGACCAATTCAGAATCGAATTTTTCTAGGGAAAATGTCGAGGGTGATGATGAGTTGTCAATTCTTCTGCATTAAACGTATTTTTAACAGATATTTTTTGCATATTATAAATATTCCTGTAAATAATATCTAGAAATTTTTTCGCAAGTATTGGAGAACTTTTCTTCCAACAAAAATGTATATACATTAATAAGTAGAAATGTATATAATTTTCTGTGCAAGCGCATACTTAAATGTTAATTCTATATTTGAAATATACTGAGGAAATAAATGGTTTGCGATCTCTCCATTAATGGAAAAAATTAATGGGAAGGGTCAATTTTCCTGGTACATTATCGTACTGACCGCCACTTTTACCGCACATTCGCCGAAAAATGCCGCATGTCGACCGCGCGTATGTCGTCTCGCGCCGTTAATATTCCGCCGGTGCACGTTAAAAATGACGTCGGCGGGATAAGCGTGGACGATAAGGTGGCCCGTAATTAGCTTCTCGACATTACCGTGGCGAGTGCCCTCCTCCTCCCGAGCGATTCGAAGGGGTCCGCCGCCGAATGTGCCGGCGCATTTATTCGGCTCGCATTATGCACGTGTATGCACGCCCCCTCCCTTTGTGCCGAGGTGGTCACAACCCTTGACATATATTACGTGGACTGTGCAACACCACGCGGAATACCATGAATGCGTAATTTACTTTTAACCGCTGACCGTGTGGGCCACCGTCGCCGCCCCCTACGGCCAAGGGGGGTCGGCCGGCGGCGGTGGTGGTCGACGGGTATAACGGAGTTCACGCTCTGTTAAACCGAAAGGGAGTGCTACGTACCCCCGCGCGTACTTGCCCGAATGTACGCCGGCTATGAAATTGCGCCACGTGTTGTAACTTTTCTACGACCCCCTCACGATACTATCGACGCTTCGGTACAATACTTTGTTGCCGATCCTATCTGCTTGACGCTTTAAAAACACTGGAAGATTCCTTATCAATCGCGATGCGTGTATTATCGATTATGTATTATCACGCGATAAAGAGCAAAAATAAATTATCTTTTTTCTCTACAGCAAGACATCAATGCTGGCAATATCATTTATTATGACGATCATTTCAAATTTTTTTTCGATATACTTTGTTATAAATTAAAAACGCTTTCTTATTATAATTCAAATTTACAGGTTTTTATGGAAATTAAAAATCCTGAAAATGATAATAATATTGATAAATATTATTTCAAAGTTCGGTATTTTCCTTTCGTTGTTGAGTGTAAAACTTATATTTTATTTAATATATATATATATATATATATATATATATATAAAGTAACATATAAATATATAATATAATTATATTATTATCTAACAATTCTCAGGATTTCTCGTAACAATATTAATTTTTATTATTAGCAATATTTGTCATTTTCGGTCAATATTTGTATCACAAATTTTATGAACAAATTAGCCGACAAAAAGCGATGACAGGGTTTTTACCGAGCATAGGATAACGCGTAAAATTATTCTCGTACTGTCATCTCATGTGTATGCGAAAGAAACGAAATGCTGAAGAGAAGAAAGTTCGAAGTGGCGGGTGAGCACCTCTCCGGGCGAGACGTCGTTTTCTCCGTCACTAATTGGCGGGAATGACGTATGAGCTTTATAATTGGCCGAACGAGGGGTGAACCGAAAGATAGAGAACTATTCCTCATTCTCTGCCAAAGAGATTTTTCAGCTTTCCTCACTTTTTCTTCTCGAGAAAAACGGAACGTTAGCTGTGTTGGCCTTGCCCTCGATTCTGTTATGGCCCTTATAAGCTTCCGTTTACCTTAAGAAACTAATTTTAAAAAGATTTTTCAACTTTTTACAACATATTGATTCGAGAAACCCAACGATTTCTTTCTAATTTCCGAGATTTTTATCATCAAATCTAAATTAGAATATATTATTCCTATCACATCAATTCTTACTTTTTTTTAATTAAAATTAATATAGTTTCATTAAAAATACAGGTACAGATTAATAACCAGTTTGTGAATTTTTACAACGTAATGCCTTCCTCGAAAGGTGATGGGGGAAACAGCCGTCCAGTTTTTCTAGAATTTATGGTCTGTCCAAGTATTACTTTCAATTTCTTTGGACGACGACTTGCGATCGCGATGAAATCCACACTGGATCCTTTGGATGCTCTAATTCGATGGCGTCACGGTGGTGGATGACCGCATTTGCGGTTGACTTTTTATTTGCTTCAGGAACCGGTGCTAGTCCTCGACCGTGATCGTCTAGAATGGTCCTCGTAGAATACTTTTTCGCCTCCATCGTCAGATTTGGAGCAACCTAAATTGCTTTATTTATTCTGGCATCGTACGAAAGCGATTTTGTTTGTTATCTGCAGTTTGAGAAAAACCTCTGGGATCTTTTTATTCTTCCTAAATTAGAAATAAATTATAAACAAAAAACGCTTTTCTTGTTGGATATATAAAATTTATTGAAAAATTTTCCTTTTTCATTTCTTTTTTCCCTGGTCTCTCTCTCTCTCTCTCTCCGTTATACCAATATTTTATCTACTTTTCTAAAAATAAGTTGCTATCATATTTTAACTTAAAGTTATATACACTACTGATAATTTTTAATAACCATATATTATAGAAAATTGCAGGTTATACATCAGGAAGATTATTAAAACTTTATTCTAAGCGAATTAAATTTTATAAAACAAATTTATGTTTTCATATCGACTATTCTTTGCAATGAGAGTGCTACTGAACTGTAACAACAAACCGACCGTTAGCGACCTGCCAAAATCATCGTCGACGCTCTCAGGCCCCCTTGTCCTTTTGATCGTCCTTAACACGATGGCTTCACGGTGACCGCGCAATGGTCACCTCGGCTTTCCACGCCGTGAATTCATCGTTCTTCGCCGAAATTTAAGGCGTCACGGTGCATTTACGCGTCAGAATTCCCCTCGCGAGCTCGCGAGGAAAGGCAAATTCGAAAAGAGGCTCGCGACAATAAGTCAGTCTGGAGCCTCTATCGATTTGTAACGTTTCTCAGCGTCGCCATGCTTGATTGCAACAAAAGAAACGCGACGAGTTATAAAATTAATTTACAGAGCTCTTGATCAAGGAATTCATTAAGCTTTATTAAGGATTCATTAAACAGTGCAGAATTTCATGCAGAATTTCATCAAGGATCGAACAGAAATCGCCAGCATTGGTTTTCCTTGCCGCTCGGTAAGGAGCTGACCTGGCGTAAGACGTAATATGCACCCGGTGCATATTAAATCGCTTCGTAACAGTCCCTCCGTAACCGTAATAAGATGCGACAGACTTTACGCGTTACTGACAGACGCAAGGCGCAAGGTGGTGACCGAAAGTCGACGACGAAGTCGAAATGGCCATCCGGAAGATATGGAAATGTTATGGAAAATAGCCTAAACGGCGTTTCCACGTGCTCGCCGTGCTCTCGCAGATGTGTAGACGACACCACGGGCCACACGATCATCGCGTCATGGTGGTGAAGAAAACCGCAGATGCGGTTTCACACGACCCTTCCTCGCGTTACAGAACGTTGGACATTCACCAGGCCCAGCGGCAACACGGCCCCCGAGACCCCTCACGGACTTTGGTCGCCTTGGCTTGTTCAGTTCGAAATTCTCTCGAAAAATCACGATAACTGAATAAGCGAAAATAACCGGGCATGCATTGCAAATTAAATCCAAATTTCCTGCGATTGAACGGCGGAGAAGAACGAACCCGTTTGTACAAACAAAACGCGAACAGGTTCTTCTTCGACGGTTGATAGACCTGTTTTTCCTTCGTCGTGTGGAAAAGTAAGAATAACTCTGCTCGAGATGAGAGAGAGATAAGAAATTACATACAGAATTTGAAAGAAGTGAAGAAGTCGAACTTTTACAAGAATTTAAAATGCTTTCATAGACAATATTGATATTGACTGTGGCAATTTTGTGAGTTTCACGAAACTCAGAAACTAGACTTTTAGCCAAGTTGAAGTAAATTTTGAATGTGCAATTCGTCGCGGGGGTGAGAAATTCGACTTTGCAGACTGGATGCCTATCAATTCTTCTCCTAATCCGCCTATTTCTCACGAACGACGTGACAGATTTATGCATATCCCCGTATGTCCTGTTTATATTCTCGCATATGTGTCCTGACTCAGCGTGTGCCAGTGAACGCTGAAATTTCCAGGGGATTTCGAGTTCCTTGGCGATCGCGTAGCTCGCTAAGGAACGCGACAGAAAGAGAAAGAGAGACGGGAGGCAACAAGAACAGCGAGCTGCGGGAGAACAAAAGTGCCGGACGGCGACAACGACGACGGGCGTCATCGCGCGGGAACGACACGGTCCGCGAGAAAACGCTTCAGGCCCGCCTAATAATTCTCCGCGGACGACACGCGACGTGTACGTGTCACGGCGTCGCGACGCGCGCGTCCGTCTCGCCGCTGCTGGAACGGCGGGAGCTCGCGAGTTTATATCTCTTCTTTTTTCATCTCGAGAAAACAAGACGATACCCCGAATGCCGAAACGGGAAGATCCCGCACGAAGAGAACCGGGAAGAGTCTCGAGAGACTTTGCACTATGAATCCCGGAGATCTCAACGGTGGCGGGATATGGTGGACCGCGATTATGAAGATGCGCGCTTTCTTCACGTGTTTTAAGAAGATATCAATAACTTTGAGTGATCTGGGTGAAGGAGAAAATACAGAAAAATTATTTTAATACGTAGACATGTAGAAAACATGCAAAACGTTTAAAACTATACAGAAAATATAATGTAGAAATAAATAAGAACATTGCGATGAGAATTGTGAACAGATGGTTGATTTGCTACTTTATTTTACGTTCCTAATCAACAAAGATGGCCTCAGAGAGATTGCTTCTAACTACGATCAAATACGAATAATCAATTGTAATTGGATTAACTTATTGACATATTTTTCTTACAGATGAAAGCCTTGCCAAACATTACAGATTCAAATTTTCCCATCAAATCTCAGCAACCTACATAGCGATGTTTTCGGATGCAAACTGCAAATTCATTGGAACACCTGCTTCCAGAAAATCATCTCGTATGTAAAATGCTGCCTTCGACCCACAAGATTATTTGCACTTCCTGCGAAAAATAGACGATCGCAACTTAGACTGCTACCTTAGCACGAATTATGAGTCCAACGAGTCTCGCAGCGGAAGCGAATGGCGCGATTGTTCTGAGCGATGATGGCGTTAAGTGTTCATGAATTGTCGCGAAATCGACCCATACGACGTCGCGTAGGTACTCGCGGTTTATTATTGCCGAAATAATTCGGCTTTAAGCGGCTCCAAAAGTGGCTGGCTGGCGTTTTATTGGGCCCAGCAGCGAGAGTGACTTTGAGTTCGTAAAAGCTCGCATAAATAAAATCACAAGATGATATAATTATTTCATGTGCATCCACGCGTGCCACCGACATCGTTTCTATTTCCTGAAGTACACAGGATGATTACAAAATTACGAATGTTCCGAAGAAAATAGATTCAAACTTGAATAGATGATTTTTGAATCATCATTAATATTAAGCTTATATAATTTATTTGTCAATTATATATTATCCACAATTACATTATATATTATCCAATTACATTATATATTATCCAATGATAATACATATTATATATTATAAAATGATAATATAAAAATAAGCCTCGCTCAAATTTACTCGAAATGTAAAATATAATTACTTGCTTATTTCCTCAAAATCCAGTAAAAATTTCTGAAAGAAAAATTTTAATTTAATTCTTGATATTAAATAATTCCAATGCTGTTCCATGGCATCACGCGTTGATGTTTGGCATTGAAACAATCGTCACTCTTCTTTTTTCGTACATTAATGTCGGGACGAAGAGTGCGTAACTTTGCGACGACGTCCCGTATAACGCGGTCAGCTGTCGGCACTCAGTCGCCCGGCTTTTAACGCACTTTCGACCGTTTCGCGTCATAAAATTACCATCTTCTTTTCTTCCTATTTCTTCTGCATCCCGACGCCACGATGGGAACGTCACAAGCGACGGTAACGGCGAAACGAGCAGTTCGCCGCACGCGATTTGCTTACGCCGACGGGATCACGTTCGCGCATTCTAATTTTACAAGCGAAGGCATCAATCTCGCATAATTGAAAACTACATTGAATTATTTTCCAAGTATATCTTTCCGGCTCTCGCGTTGCCAATGTTGACAAACGCAATAACTGTGTGAGATCCATCGGTTACTCACAAAAGAAGGATATAAAAGTTTTGAAATTCAAATTAATTAAAAGTTTCAATAAAATATATACGTATATCTGTTTGTCCGTTAATATTGTTTCTATTTAAAAGTGTTTCGCTCCAAGGGAAAAAGATTTCAAAACACTGCACTAGAAGATCCTAAAAATATTTTTACTGTGCCGTAAAGATTCTCCCGCTGGTGCAATCTCACCTCAACTCGCGGCATTATACTTTCGAAAAGTCGTTCCACAGAGTTGTCGTATTAATCATCTGGAAGAGGGAATAAAATTTCTCAGGGCTCGTACTATTTGATATTGATCTTGTATTGGGAACCGGATCAGAGAGAGAGAAAGAGAAAAAGAGCCGATGGGGCAAACAATATCTGGGGTGTAACGACGGATTATAAGGGATCAGAAACGACCTTTACCCAGTTTACAATTCAAGGGTGGGTTTTACATTTTTTTCCCGAAGGGCACACATTTTCTCGCGACTCTAATATTTATATAAGTCGCAACGGTTTCAATATTAATTGCGTCTTCCCGTCGTCCCGACCTTTCATAAAAAAATTATGAAGTGCTGCTTTATTGACCTGTTAAACAAACAAAGTCATAAAAAACTAGGTTTTTTAATATGGTTTTACTGTGGAAAAAGACTGAGATTTTCAAGACAAGAATTAACTGCGCCCTTTTCTTATTAGTATCTCAACGTTTCAATAAATTACAATTGTTTGGAAACGCATAAAAACGCGTTTGCAAATGTTATATCAGAATTTTAAACAACGAGAGAATCGAAATAAAATTATAAATAAAAAATTTTAAAAATTACCAAAGAAATTTCTAATATGTAGAAATTTTCTGGTTATCTACTCTGATTTAAAAAGCATTTAAAAATACAAATTATATTATTGTTGCAATATTAGACAATATTAGACAATATTAGACAATATTAGACAATATTATTGTTGCAATAATTTGTTTTTACAGCGATAAATAATATTTTTATTAAAAATATATGTTACAGTAAACCATTAATTTTTTAAATTGGAACATCTTTTGTCAAAACGCTAAATTGGGGACAGAAGCTATCAGCTAACAAGAAAAATGGATAACAAGATCCTCTGCTCAACGTTTATTCTTTCCGGATCGTTCTGAATGGTCGACCCTGTATATCGAACATTGTGAAGGATACACGACACCCCTGTGTAACGAGATACCAGCCGCCGGTGCGAGGAGAAGGATGAGGAGGAGGAAGATGATGAAGAAGACCTGTGTTCTGGTTTATAAAAATTGCTGCTGGAACATATCCTTGAAAGCCGAAACCACGGGAACGCCGGCGCCCATACGTCACCGCTAACATGCTAATTTTTTCGTTAACACGTTAACAAGAACACAATGATACATGATTTATTCGTTCTTTCATTATTTTGTTCTGTTAAATTTCCGTTGAGCAGTAATTAACTTTCTAAGATGTCCCATGACAAACTTTTGATCTTATATTAGATTATAAATGGTCTAGCTAGGCAAGCTTAGTCAAAATTGCACAAGACTATTAATCTTTATATAAATGACTATTATTTTAAATATTATTCGTATATTAGACTTAGCTCTGTTAGATTTACCCATACAAGAATGACGTTTCATAATTCTTTTGTGCAAAAGAAGGATCTTTTGCACTTTACCCAATCATCGTACAAACCTGCCGAGAGCATATTGCATTAGAGTGACACCGACAAAAATAAATCGATTGCCTCACCTCGCTCTGTGCGTTGCGGCGCATCTTAATAAAAGCGCGTGCACATACGTCCTTCCGCCTCTGAGGCTCCCGGTGGCCATTTAGAAACCAATGAGCTTCTAATGAAGGTGGAGCTTGCGACGGAAATCTCCACCTACTCTTAAAACGCTCTATTTCCCTCCGCTTGTCGGCGACGAGCGACACAGCACGAACCGAGAGAAGATCGCGAAGAGCGCGAGAGAACGAGAGAGGAAGAGAGAGACGGAGGTGGAGAGCCGATGAGGACCTTTAAGTACGTCTTAACTCGGCCAAGTCAGTTGGCATCTCGCTGCCCGAGAGTAAAATGACGCCTTCGTTTTCGAGCGTGATCTCGCGCGATCAGACGAACCCGATCGACGCGTTGTAACGTCGTTGTAATTCCGACGTGGAAGTTACGAACCGCACGTCGTGCCCGCGCTTAACGCAAATTGGAATCTGTGACAGACATATATCGATCCGTTAAGTTCGGAAGTGAATAGAGAACTATCGCGAAGTTTGCTTTATGAGATAAAAGTTGGTCCAGCGGAAGTTGGTGAAAGAGCGTGAGCGAAAGTGGGGTGGTCGGCGGATAGCAGGTACGTCAGGGGAACTTTATGGTCGAAGTTAGAAGGCATAAGATACTAACGAACTCGATCGAAGCTCGGCAGAAGTTGCGGGGAGTAAAATTACGTTGATTGGAAAGCGCCAATCTGAAACTTCAACTGTATCGTAAAATTTCAGAATCGGGGACCCCGTGATTTTGCGCAACAATGAAAACGAGATTAATTTCTAATCGTTAAACTTAAATTCGGCTACGTACTTCCGTAAATATATCGCAATTAAGGACTAGGCGCTAATAAACTGTATAGAGTGCGACATCATCATTAGTCAAAGAAGCATAGTCATCTTTTCGATTTTTATTAACTTACTTACTCGATTTTATCAATATCTTACTGAGACAAGAATTAACAAGTGAAAGAAATAAAAAAACATTTAGAATAATGTATCCGTAATCGGTGATCAAAGCTGAGGTCAAGTCATGATCGTCGTCGCGCGATAAAATGCCAATTGGCGGGTACCGCAGTTTAAGGGTTAATAAGCTTAATCGACACTCGATAAGAATCACCTCAGCTAGGCCATTGGTGGTCTAGCATAAAATTCAAATATGTCACGAGATTTTTCAGAAATCAATTATTGCTTTCAAAAATTCCATTGAAAGAATACGTACATTTATTATTATAAATTTACGCTTTATTATTATAAATGTACGTATATAATTGCATTTTTGACAACATTTATATAATTATATTTATAATTTGTAAATATAATTGCTTATATACGCATTTGTAAATATCATATTTAATATTTATCTATATTAGCAAGATGCACATATACACAATACATCTAATATTCGATTAACAATGTAAGTACCAAAAAAATAAAAAGATAATCATAAAAAGTTGTCAATTTGGGAAAGATTTAACGAAGATCAAAGATCTATGTTTTTTAGTAATAATTGGGACAGCCAGAAATTTTTCTAACCAAAAAAGTTTTAATTATTCCGTTCTAATTATTATTCGGAAGGTGAGAAAATTCGAGACCTCGGAGTCCGACGACAACCAGAAGCCCGTAACGAATCGTTATTGAATTGGGACGCGTGCGCGGATTGTAACCGCCTGATTACATTCATAAATCGAAATTAGCATATTTTCCGACGGCGAGAAAACCATGACAGACGAATGTGACAACGAGACGCGCGTGACAAATCGGAAATTGGCTGACGGATGTGTATTAACATGTATCTTCGTAGAATTACTGCGATAAGTGTAATAAAGCATGTGCCTGGGACAAGAATAATTTACAAGGAGATAATTCAATTCGTTCTGCGCTATTCTTGCGGTTGAGATTTCAGCAGAGATAATTTTAGAATTATCGATTGTAGTTAATTAATAGAAACGACAATTTATAATAAATACAGAATAAAAGAAGGTGCTCGCGTATATAAAAGTATAATTTATTAACAGCGATGTGTGCTGGAGGATTCATTGGCTGCGTTCAGCAGAAAAAGCAGCTTTGCAACCGTTGTAAAATTTTTTAATATGATTGGTTTATACATTTAGATCCAGGAGGAATTAAAGGCAAGAACCAATCATATTAAAGATTCTTACAACAGTTGCAAAGCTGCTTTTTCTGCTGAACGCGGCCATTCTTTTCTGTTGTATATATTTTGTTAATCATTTCTCTCGTTGGATCTTTTTGTAAAAATCTGCTTGTAAAAGGTGTTAATTATTTTCATTATGCTTACTCTTATTTCACTTCTAGTAATAATTAAATAAAAATGCGTTCTATATTAAAATGTACTTGTACTTGTTTACTCGCTACTTTTCGACGTCTATTACACATTTTCCATTATATTTTTACATTGTGGAAAGATCTTAAACTGCCAAGTAGGCACATATTTCATCATGAGAACGATATCAAATTATTGTACTTTGTCAACGGTACTTGCGCTTTATATATATTAGAGTCGGTTAAATTTTGCAAGACAGATATACTAAGAGAGAATTATTTATATACGGTTGAAGTATGAACGAGTTTCGAACAGTCTGCGAACACTTTGCGACCGCTGGCACGTGGCCCTAATTGCACCGTCACGCTCGAGCTCGAAAATGCTTTAATTAACATTTCCCGAGACAAATTACGCATAAACGTGCCGGTACCATTCGCATATCTCGCTCTGCCGTAAATAATCATCCTTTAACGATCGCGTACGTTACGTCGATAAAACCTTTTATCTAAAGTCTTTCGCTAAAGGATTCAATATACTAGCTCGACGTGTGTATATATATTTTTTATTTTAATTTAAAGCAATTAATAATAACTGAGAGATAAGTAGATTTAGAGATTAGTTTTTAATTTTTAAAAAAGGTAATTTCAAGAACTTTAGTTAATTTTAATGAATTGCTTTGAACCATTATCTTGCTATTAAGTTTCTCGTTCACATTATGAATAGACCTAGATTCTAATACGTCACATCTCTATTTAGCGCCACACTTAGTGCTAAATGCGGACGCCCAATTCCAAATTTTAATCGCCCGATACGAAGATTGCGTTCAGGGTCAACGTGAGATAAATAGCATTACCCGATTTAACATTAAACGCGTGGCGAGAATACGTGCTACAATCAAGCCAATTCGCGAATAATGTTACAGTAAAACACGGCCATAATTCATAACACTTATTGCTATGATTTCGATGTCACATATTATCTATGGTTTCTCAGATGGAAAAACATCACAAATGCTGCAGATTAGTTCACTAGATGTAAAGAAGAGAAAAGAGAAGGAGAAATTATTATTAAATCGTGCAATTAAATTTTTAGATATAATCGAATAATTATATTACAAGAATTTATCATAAATTATTACGTTGTTGTTATACATATATTAATAATATTAATTATACTATAATTAAAATATATTTAGGAAGAGAAATTCAGCAGTGTAAACTTCTCTTTCAAGTAAAATTAATAAATATAAGAAATCGACCAATCAGCTATAATACTTCTTTTATCTCTCTCTTTCTTTTTATGCTTACCAAAAAATATAGTCACGCATAATAAATAAGTAGACAAAAATTATATGAAGTACCATATTAAATATGAAAAATATTACTCCCGAACTCACTTAACACTAAAGCTACCGACAATTTATATATACCTATTTCTACCGAACCGGATCATATGCAGTATATTAAGAAAAAGTCGTGAAGTTAATTGAGGAAAACGATAACATTAAATGTAGAATTTTTATCAAAAGTTTAAAAACGGTCATTTGACCGGCGGTGATAGTTTTAGTGTTAATCAAAAGTTTAAAAACGGTCATTTGACCGGCGGTGGTAGGTTTAGTGTTAAAAATCCCTCGCAATGTCATAAGGTCTTTGTTTTTTTATAATACATCTATAATTTGTACAATGGCATCGTACAACAGTAGCACGTGGACATACAATATTGCGCCTCTCACAATATTTACACTGTAAACGTTTTACTTGAACATCATCCAAAATAGAACAATACAAACGTGCGTCTCGACACACATCTCGGATTCATCTCGCACACGTCTTATACGCATTCGCGAATTGGCTCGTCCAGATTATCTTCTCGTATTTTGAATTTCCACTACAATTCCGAGCCTCGCTAATATTAAGTTTCTGGCTGATATTTTGAGATCCCGGCTGAATAATCATGTCGCGTGAAATTAAACCGCGAGTCTGGTCACGGCTTCGTTTCGAGACGGATTACATCGCGTTTCAACAGTGTAGTACAGTGCAATTCATTACTAGTAATAAAATGACAATATAACTTTATAAAAAATATAACTTTATTTTGCCAATTCGAATGCAATTGTGTGAACGTATCAGTATTTCCACAAAAGTCATTTTTTCCCCGCAGGTGAGATTCTGTCTCGCGAAATCGAGACGATGCTCGCGTCGACGCGGCCGATGATATAAATACGTGGAAGCGAAGGATGTGTTAAAAAATTGAAGACCCCGCGAGAGAAAAGCGGAGGACTTGGCAATGGGATTGTATTGATTGTCATGCCGACGTGCGGATAAGTACGCCGGAAGAGAGCGCGGGAGAAAAAATGTTGACCGCGACGGACGCGGAGCAAGGCGCGAACAGCAGCGTGATAGTGTCGCAGCTCGCGAATTCGCACACCCCGCAGGACTTCACGGTCTCACGCCTGCTGTCCACGCCGACGCACTCCTTGGGTAAGGAATACGAATGCTACATTTTTTACATCATTGTGTAAAATGGCACGTTATTTAATTATCTGCACTGAGAGAAAAAATGTTTTAAAGAAAAAAACTATATTTTCTTAAAACTATATCTTTTGATACAAAGTAGGTATTTGTTTGTCCTATTTAAGTAAAAATATTTAGTTTTAAGTAAATACACATGTTACCTTAAGTATATTATTTTGTGCTTTTACATTTTTTACATTTAAAAATAAATATTTATTATTTATAAAATAAATATTATATTTATAATATTATATAATATTATATAATATTATATTTATAAATATTTTATAAATAACCTAATAATTAAATTATTATTACATTTAACTAAATTGTTTTCTAATATTAAAAATTCTGATTATCTTGAATAATAAAAATGATCTAATAGTAAATATTTGCTAGAACGAAAAGAAAATAAATATTTAATTAAAAATTATAAATATTATAAAGATTATAAATACAAGAAATTTTAAGACTTGAATACAATAAAGAAGCTATCAGAACCCACCGAGTAAATAATTTTTTTGTGTTAAGTAAAATTTTTTGTATCACAAAATATTTTTTCTCAGTATGGTTATTTATTATTAATTAAACGTAATGAAGCTTGTGAAGGACTTTTTAATGGGACTTCTTAGTAGTAACTTGCGAATAGGAAACGGAAAGTTATTATTTCCCCTTACTTTCCATCGCTAATTATTCGAAAATAGCGTGGGTGCTCGATATCCTTACTTTGTATAGCTAGGATTTCATTATAATTATAATATTATTAAATTGTAGATGTATATATGTTATACACATAATTTATTTAGATGGAATCTTATGGAATATGGAAAATGCATTACTGGCATGAGAACGCAGCATCCATTGCGAATGATTTAATCGCGTCCCTTCGCATTTAATTCGCGGTTCACGACGCACTTGATTTCATCGAAATCGCGCATTTCCAGTCATGCTGCTCGCATTATGCCGCTTTGATGAATGCCCAAGTATAGTGGAGTCATTCAAAGAATGGCCGCGGCTGTTAGTCGACCCGCGTGCGCGTTCCTTTTTTCCCCCCTTTTTTTTCTTTTTTTTCGGTACAGGACGCCGGTATCGCGAGCGGCATCTTCGAGTCCGCGCGTTTCGCTGTGCGATAGAGACCGTTGAGAAAAATAATTTCGCATTCTTCTCGCGGAGCAACGCGGAGCGCGCGAAGAGCACATGATTCTAAACGAGATTGACGTTCGCTCTGCGAACGATATTTCTATTATGCCAGGATTTTGATACTTTCCGTCGTAATAGTGAAAAGTTGAAAACTTTTAAATCTCGAAAAGTAAAGCAAGTTATACAATCATTTAACGTGCATATACGATAACAGAAATTATATATATAACAATAGTCTATTAAAGAGTACAAATACTTGAGAATGTCTAATAATAACTAATATCTGTTTAATATATAAGGCCCTGCGCACAATGGAGGAATATTAGATATTAAGAATAGGAATTAAAATTTTAGAATCAGTTTTCTCAATGAATATTGAACGTAATGCACAATGGATATTAATAAGATATAAGACATAAATGTGTTATATGAAACACAACATAACTTATTATTTATCTGTAGTGTTTATTGAGGAAACTGATTCTAAAATTTTAATTCCTATTCCTAATATCTAATATTTCTCCATTGTGCGCAGGGCCTTCAAAGAATATATATATACAAATGTTTAATAAAAAGAATACTTAAGAGAATATAGAATACTCTATAAATATAAATAGAATACTCTAATAAAAAGAGTACAAATACTTAAGAGAATGTCTAATATATTATTTTAGATAATTGAAAAAAGGAATTTATAATTATAAGGAATTTATAATTCGAAAGTCGGATTAAGAGCGAGATGTCGCTGATAATTGCTGATTATGCGTTTTGCAGATTGCAGCGAGACTTCTTCTGCTGCTGGGAACAGAAGACCTAGGAGAAGCAGGACGACCTTCTCGGCGCAACAGTTGGCCGCGTTGGAGAGGGTCTTTGAGAAGACGCACTATCCTGACGCCTTCGTCCGCGAGGAACTGGCGACCAGAGTGTCTTTATCGGAGGCCAGAGTGCAGGTAATGCATTGCATTACTATTCCATACTCTAAATGATAATCTAATGCATACTCCAATATGGTAGACTGAGACAAGTATAAAAATAAAAATTTTTCTTTTGGTAAATTCATTCACAACCCGTAAGCACGCGCGTGGGAGTCAAACTGATCCAGGTAAAAGCTACGAATTTACTCTAACCAAAATATAAAAAAATATTATTAAAAATATAATTTTTTAAATTTCTAATGCTTGAAAATTATTATTTTATATTTAAAACATGTCTCAGTTTATAATTATTTATAAATAAAAATAAAAACTTTTGTTTATACATAAAAAATAAATTAATTAAAATGTAGGTCAAATTGACTCTTACGCGAGCACTTACGTCAAAAAAAAGTCACGCGAGCACTTACGGGTTAACATAAATTTTCAGTAAATATCTGGTATACCAGAAATCTGTCCAGAAATTTGTAGGAAAATAATTGACTCTCTCTCTATATATATTCCTCTCTTTATATTTATTATTTTATTTAATATATATATTTAAAGTCCAATCAAAAAAGTCAATAGATTGTCACTTATTGTTTCATTCTACTTTATTTTAATATTTTAACTTCTAATAATGCACGATGAGGCTACATTCATTACATATGAATACTTGTATTGCTTAAGAAGTGATCCTTTTTTAGATTTTAGACATTTCTATTTATAGTATAGAGAATAAAAGCGTTATTGGTGCGAAACAATTAGGAAATCATTTCTTCGAATGCACAGATCATCCGACAATCTATTTGAAGCGTTGACAATTTGTCTTACTGTGCAATTTTGATCAATAAACACATTTATATCACAGTCTCTTTCATTTGTTGGCTTTAGAAGTTTAAATATATAAATAATAATAAGATTAAATATATAAATATAATATATAAATGAAAGGAGTTAAATATCGCTAATTGCCTCAAGGGACATATGAGTGAATTGAAATCCAGAAAATATAGTTGGATAAACAGAAATAGAGGGTCAAATTGGCATACACCGGGAGGGCATCATTCTCAATGATGTTCGAACTCGTTCCATCCTGCACGAGGATGGTAGAACGTGGCGGAACGATAAACCGCCGTCTCGAGATGCTCACCAACCGGCTAGCCAACCAACCGAGCAACCGACCGACCCACAGAACGAGCGGATCGCTCTTTGAAGCTGTCTTCCACTCGGTAACCGAGAAGACTAGCTGTCCGAGAAAGTATCACAAGACGTGCACATGTGTTGGGCTCTTGTACCGAACGTAACGCGTCGTCAGTAACACGAGGGAAAGAAAGATGGTGAAGGAAGAAGAGGAGGAGGAGGCGGCGGAAGGTGGAGGTCGCGGACAGCTAGGCAGAAAATCGGAGGAGACAGGTTGTCAGAGCAGAAAGAGAGAGAGAGAGGGAAGGAGAGATAGAGAGCTATGATTAGCCGGACGGCGACGCGCGCTCCAGCATCTGCGCGCTCCGGCGCGGCGTCGTGCGTCGAGCACGTGTTCGCGTCGCCGTCGCCGTCGCCGTCGCCGTCGCCGTCGCCAGCGGTCCATGCCGCGTACACGCGTCTGTCTGCGTCGTCGGTACGCCTGCCAGGAGCCGTCACGCTGTCCCGTCTTCGGTCGGCGCGTCGCGCGTCCTTCCGTCCCTCCGTCCCGGCCGCCGCGTCTACCCGGGTCCGGTCGAAGACGCGAGATTTTTGGAGTAACATGAGACGAGAGGAGCGTCAATAGCGCGAGAGAGTATATCAAGCATTTCGCCGAAGGTTTTTCGTCAAAAGAGGTGATCCTCTGACGGAGAGCGTGCTCTTCAGGTCGAATTTATTTGTCTTGCGGCTTAGTCTTCCCCGAGTGATGTCGGACGAGGAGCATTTGTGATAGTTGGACATGTCGGATCCATTAGATTTTCGTTGAAGATATTCCTAAAAGGCGGCGTGGTCCTTTGAGTTGGATTTATTTTGAGTTGTACTCTAGACTTCAATTCGTAGAATTTATTTGAGAGACGGGCGTACTCTTTTGAGAGAGATCGGAGGAAACTCAATGAAGCGCTAATCAGTGAAGCTGAATTAATAAATATACGTACATGTTATGAGTAAAATTAAGAAAATCTAAAATTAAGAAGAAAACGAGTAAACCCATCATCCCAACGAGATGCTGAAGCATGCATGCACGACTTTGAGGAGCGTTAATCCTTTGAGTCAATTAAATTTATTTATTGCGAATTTACTTAGTTGAATTAATGTGCATGAAAAATACATTTTTACAAGGACTATTAATACACTGAAAGAAAGGCTTGGTTATAAAAATCCAGACTTGGTTAATGCTACCAAGCACCTTGGTGAAATACTTTCAACTAAACGTATAAGTATTACATAATTTTGTTGGCTCAACTAAACAAAATTTGCTCTTTTAAAATGTTCATAATTATTACAAAATGTTTTTGTTATTATTATTATAATCGGTAATAATAATCAAATACTTCAAAAAAAGTATTACTAAATGCATCTCACAAGTTTACCAAGAATTTTTTTTCAGTGTATGCATTCAATTTCGCTAATTTATTTTACAAAATTAGTTTTTATTGTCGCGCAAAAATATCTTGATCTTTTATAGAAATAAAATTGCAATATTATTCTAGAAACTCTAGTCCTTATTTTATGAAATTTATGTTCACCTTTTTTTTAAGATTTACTTTTAAAAATAGCAGATATCTTGCTTTTTCTTTTATCATATATTATCACGGTCGCGCATAAAAAACGCGATCATCCTGTTAGCGCGCCGAGAGTTCGTTTTACCATTTCCCACTCCTGTCAATCCCAGAGGATTTCATCCTTGAGGATCGACAGCGAGAGATAAGAGTACCGTTAACAAAAGCATGTCGTCTTTCTTCTGCAGGTGTGGTTCCAGAACAGGCGGGCGAAGTTCCGACGGAACGAGAGGAGCTCGGCGATGAGCCGTGGCGTCTCCGCGGGCAGGGAGATGGAGGCCGCGCTGCCGCTGCGTCCCATCAGAGTGTCGCATCCCCCGCAGCACCCGGAGAGCAACGCGGAGTCGTCGCAAAGCGCAGCTGCTACCACCCAGGTGACGGCGCAGTATTCTTACGGCGACTATTGGCGAACGACGCCGCAGCATTACGCGGTGCAGACCGCCGCGACCGCCGGCTGCCACGGCTTCGCCGCGAACGGCGGCCTGGCGAACGTAGGCCTGCCACCGTACCACCATCAGCCTGACATCCACCACGGCACCCTCGACGGAACCGCCATGAACGGCCTGAGCGCCCTGAGGCTGCGAACGCACCCCTACGGCTCGACGTATCCGGCGATGCACGCGAGTATGTGACATCGCCCCTGGAAATCGGATTTTCAGAATGCAAGAACCGAGGGGTAAACCGCTGACCAAAATTGTGTACACCAATGCCTATAGTAATGCCCAAAATTGGGCATTACTAAGTACACAAAGTATACAAAAGTACACTAAAAGCAGAGTCGGGAGTAACGCGTTACAAGTAATGGCTCTTGCAGACCAGCGCGATTTAGTCGCGCGCGACGCGCGATATCCAATGAACGTACCGCCTTTCCGCTCATCTCTGTACGCTCATTGGATATCGCGCGTCGCGCGCGACTAAATCGCGCTGGTCTGCAAGAGCCATAACGCGTTACTTCCCAACCCTGACTAAAAGTACACAATTTTTGGGCATTACTAGTGAATTTTTTATGTAATGCCCACTAATGTGCCTTGGGCTGCGTTCGGAAACATCACCCGAGTGCCCCCGAGTATCATTTTATCCTTGTTGTTCACCGAATATTAAACAAGGATAAAATGATACCCGGGGACACTCGGGTGATGTTTTCAAACGCAGCCCTAGTAATGCCCACTAATGCCCCAAATCTGTACACCGCAATGCCCTCAGCGGTTTACCCCTTGGCAAGAACGTAACGCTAGGCCTCTAAAAATGTAATTTAGATCGAGAGAATTCAAGCTTCCGAGATCGAGATAGGGCTTACTGCAAAAGGGGTGAGATATTTTTATCCGAAGGAAAATACGTATTAAAAAAATCTTTTTTTTTCGAAGGCTGCTTTCCTTTTACTGACCCAAGTCGACACAGGATTTTGTCTTTATTACTCATATGTTTGTGTCAACTTATATCACTAAAAAGAAAGTAGCCAAAGTTATAAGACTTAAGACACGTGCGCGGGAAACTGTTTCTTAGGAATTATTTCAAGATTCTTTGCGATCCTCCGTCTCGGCAACTGACTTCCCATTATAAATTCGCGCACCGAAGACTGGAATATTTATTACGATTTTATTAATGACTTGCTTTTCTCGCGGAACAGACCGTCCAAGTTGTTCCAATCTTATTCTGGAGATGTGACGCAAACGCATGAAGAATTATTTCTCAGAATCTTCATAAAAGTGACTAGAAAGTTCACTCGAATCGTCCAAACCAAAGATGAGCTTGATCATTAAGAATAAATTTGAGATCGTAGTCGATTCAAGATGATCTCGCGCAGCATCTGGCATCCTTGCGGGAGAGGGGGGGACTATGTGCAAGAGGATAATTCGGATATTCTACGGATTATCGCTGTAAACGTCCAACGTTTATTGTGTGCCTTGTAACCAATGATAATGATTAACTGATTAGATTAGGTTTAAGCTGTAAGTTCTGAACACACAGGGTAACGAGTAAATAAGTCATAGCGCTTCTTTTTCCCGTCGATAGAGTAGCATATTAAGTTATACGAGGAAGTGTATTAGAACGTCGCAATATTTTAAGTACAGGATATACAGAAAATGGCATTCTACACGAAGTTATGGCCTTACACAGATGTAGACGGTATAGATAAAGACAACGTCGTGTGCAATAAAAACATTGAGATCGGAGAACGTCTTCGGGTACGTTTTCTCATTGATACATATATATAATCAGAAAAGTACACAACATACAGATATATGTAACAAATACATGTATATATGTACACATATCGAAATATATATTGGCACAAGATTAGAATATAGTCACCCGGCGTACATATTGATCGTATCCGTCTCACTCTTAAAATGCATTATTTGTTCAACCCTCAGCAGGTACTATGAAGTTTTTTCAAATCTGGTGACACGAAACGTTGGTAAAGATAAAATGTAAATAATGCAAAGTCTTACATTCATAAAATGATATGATTCAAGTTCTTTTCTTTATTAAAATTTTTTAAATATTTATATATATATATATATATTATTTTTGGGGACGATATTTTACATGGAATAATTTAAGCTTAAAATTTAACAGCTTAAAAATATATGTAGTATCTGCCGAGGGTTAAATATTAATGTTTACATCAATTGGACCATAATATTATAATTTAACAAGACAAACATTCAAAAAACATCAAAAGAATACCTGCAAGATATCCAAAACGTTATAGCGTCTAAAAAGTATTCGACGCTTTTTCAATATTTTCACACCATCTTTCCTGATTGTATTACCTTGGTAAGTATATTAAGAATCTTAAAACCCTTGGAAAATTTCATCATCGAATATAAAATTCAAGATTTCCACCTTCATAAATTCATCCAAGGTCGATTGCTTTAATACTTCCAACATATTTCTTACTGCCTCAATACTATACCGTTACTTGAACATTCTGCACAACATTGCTCCAGTCGAGCTTGGACGGCACCAGATAAAAAGCTGGTGCAATTTTACTGCCGCATGGACATTGACTGCCGGCGATCCAGCTGTACGAACCAAGTTTCGTGTTACATTTAGGACAATTCAATTTGCCCTCAACGGTGTGTGTAATGTCGGGCATCCAAGCCAATGGTTCTACGAAGTAGATCTTGTCACAGAGTTCGACTCGCGCCGACTCGTCTTTCCTCTGGGTCAATTTGTCACAGTTCTCGCCGTCCTTCGAGGCGCTTTTGACGCTGATATGTCGCCAAATCTGCTTCTCGCGCGGCGCATGAGGCAAAATGTTGCTGGCGCTTGCCACGATGCGACGGCATTTCTTACAACGATAAACCGACGGCTCGGGACGCACGGTTGTCAGTGCGGGATCTGGCTTCACTAAGTCGATGCAGCTCTGAGGGAGAATGCGAGCCTTGCGTACCTTGTCGGCGGCGATCTGCAACCGATACATCCTGAACTGCACATTGGTACTGTCGACGCCGTAATCCATGTCCTCATAAAGCCGTAACTGTGCTACAAAGCCAGGATTTGGCGAGACAAAGCGGCGCTTTGACTTTACCACTTCAAGCGCATCCGTGAAACTCAACTCGTGTTTCTTCATGATGTACGCGATCACCACGGTAGCAGATCGCGACACGCCGAAGTAACAGTGCACCAGTACCTTGCCATCGGAGTCGAGGGCACGGTCGATGAATTCATAGCAGTCATCAAAATGCGTTAGCAGATCTTCTCGCGGCATATCCGTCACTTGAGTATACTTTATGATTAAATTCGGGAGACGTTCCTGGATCTTTCTTGGCAACGGACAAGAATCTATTGTTAGTATACGAGTTATTCCAGCTTCCTTTAACCAGTCGACATCTGTGGCAGCCGTAAGATTACCCAGGAACAAACCCGGCTCAATTTCATCAAAGCTGCACGGGCCAGCATCAAAATCTTCTCTTGTTAATTTATTCACGTCTTCTTGCGCCATGCTCAGCACTCTGTAATCATGAGTGAAGCTACGGCAAGTATTTTTGAACCTAGACTTACAATTAAAATTGCTATCTACTTCATTGATTGTTATTTCTCTTATCAAACATTCAAAATAGATTGCAGATCAAATTATGACGCATTCCATATAAATAATACATTGATAATACAATAATATATTGATAATAATTTACAACACTTATAATAATTGGAAAAGGAACAGAGTGGGAGTTTAAAAAGTAAAAGTAAATTTTCAGTACATATTTAGTTCTAATTCAGTTATTTAATTCTTATTCTGTATTAAAATATAATCCTGGTAAAGACAAATAAACATATATATGATGCTAAATACGTTATTAAACGAAATACAAACAGAATATAACTTATATCACTAAAGCTAAATGTTTACTGAGTATGCTAGCAGTTTGCGAGCAGATTTAAGCACAATATTGCAGTAGATTGGCATCAACTGTATCTACATTAAGCTCGTGTTCTGCAGCTCTGTCATTTCGTAACCATTTAAATGGAATATCATTTCTGCAGTCAATTTGTCATTATAATATGCTAGTAGATAGTTATATTTCTGCTTGCATTCAACAAGATTTGCAGCAAATACGTTGAAAATCTATTTTCGACAGATATCTAGGATGTGTTGTAAAATTTGACTATAAGCAACACTGAACGTGTAAAGCGGTGTCTACAATGAGATTTTAAGTCGTAAGATTTAACATATCGACCAATCACAATCAAAATTGCGATCTTACTTTTAGAATCCTCAGCTGTGATTGGTCAATATGTTAAGTCTTACGACTTAAAATCTCATTGTAGACATCGCTTAAAGCGGTGTCTACAATGAGATTTTAAGTCGTAAGACTTAAGAAATCGACCAATCACAATCAAAATTGCGGCCTTACTTTTAGAATGCTGTGATTGTGTGGTCAATATGCTTAAATCTTACGACTTAAATCTCATTGTAGACACCGCTAGGCTGGGTCTACAATATGTAGTAAGCCTTTAGCAATCTGCTCTAAGCTAAGTAATTTCCGACAGAAAACGTTTCCTATGTTGCTTTAAACCCTAAACTTTACAATTGGGATTCGGTCAACTCTAAAGCCCCGTCTACAATACGTGGAGTAAGCGTGGAGTAAGAAGTACGAGTAAGAAGGAGCCAATCACAGGCACTGGAGTAAGGGCATA
This sequence comes from Aphaenogaster floridana, assembly GCA_003063835.1. NCBI lineage: Eukaryota > Metazoa > Arthropoda > Insecta > Hymenoptera > Formicidae > Aphaenogaster > Aphaenogaster floridana. The sequence continues at coordinate 68,591 of NJRP01000046.1, read as the reverse complement.
AGCGAATTAAATTTATTTTATTTCCTACTCCTACTCTTACTCTCTTACGCTTACTTTCATTGTAGACCACGCATAAAACGGTATCTACAATGAGATTTTAAGTCATAAGATTTAACATATCGACCAATCACAATCAAAATTGCGGTCTTACTTTTAGAATGCTCAGCTGTGATTGGTCGATATGTTAAGACTTACGACTTAAAATCTCATTATAGACACCGCTTTAAAGCTTAGGAATTATAAGGTAGCGTAGGCAAAGCTTTTTATCAGAAATTATTTAGCTTAGAGCAGAAGGCTAAAGGCCACCTATTGTAGATTCAGCTTAAAGGAAATAGGAACGGGTGTACAACACAACTATTGCGATAAACAAGAAAACCAACAGTGTGAAGTACAAAATGAACTTGCCTTGGGCAAAGAAAGGGTTATCCTTGCCGACAAAAACATACGACATACGGTATTAACGGCCATCGAATCTACTTGGAAGACATGCCTTGCATACGGAAGGATTACAGTCGTTTGCAACTCACTTGGTGCTCGCGATTTCGACTCAACTGTCCTGAACAACGATAAACCGACACACGCGCGATATTCCACCTGCTGCAGTACGACGGGCGTCAAAAAGGACGGGTTTCGATCAAATCATCTTTGTGAACCTTCAGATTACGCGACGAGCTGGTGACGCTTAATCGCGAAATATCGCCGCTGTCTAACATTATTGTCATCGAAAATGTAAATAACAATTTTCAGAATCAGCTGTGCACCTCACATCGCACTTCGCACCTCGTTGTTCGAAAATAGGCCTGACCCGCCTGATCACTGGGCTGCGTTCAGAAATCCTACTCGATGGGTAGAGTAGCCTTTATTGACCAATCAGGACAAAAAGAACAAAAATTTCTTTATCATGATTGGTTAATAAATGCTACTCTACCCATCGAGTAGGATTTCTGAACGCAGCCCTGCCGGCAAAAGAAGTAGAGTTGGCAGCATTGCAAGTTGCTGTTGCTGCGTTTCCATGTGTTGTAAACTGTGATTGGCTGCGTTCAGGAGACACAACCGTTGAGTGAACAATCGAACGTGATTGGTCTTACTTCTGGAACCAACAAATCAACATCGAGTGTTGACAAAACGATGCTGCAACGGTTGTGTCTCCTGAACGCACCCAATACCCAACAACGCGACGTCCAAAATCAGGACATAAGGGGTTCCGCACAATAAAAAATTGTCTACTCCAATTACAAGCAATAATTATTGAGCGCTCACGCAATTGTTATAGGTTTGTTTTCTGTTGCTGAACTGGCTGCACTAGTTCAGAGTTTATTCTTTTACTGCACATTGGAAGGAAAAAGATAAACTCTGAACTAGTGCAGCCAGTTCAGGAACAGAAAACAAATCTAAGGCTGATATTACATGTGTCGTACGACAAATTTTTTAGACACGTTGATTGGCTGCTGGATAGAGAATTCTCGAGTCTCCAGAAATTCTCTATCCAGCAGTCAATCAACGTGTCTAAAAAATTTGTCGTATGATACATGTAATATCAGCCTAAGGGCTCAGACACAATGAAAGCAATAAGGAACAAGGAATTAAACATAGGGAATTGGGATGTGGAAGAAGGAAGAAGGAAGATATTTTCCTTCTTCCTTCTTCCACATCTCAATTCTCTATGTTTAATTCCTTGTTCCTTATTCCTCTCATTGTGTCTGAGCCCTAATGTTTACTGAATGGCCGCGTTCAGCAGACACAACTGTCGAGTTCGTCTTATCAACACTCTGCGTTGATTGATTGGTTCTAAAAGTAAGAGCCAATCACGTTCGATTGCTACTGAGCGGCTTGGTCTGCTGAACGCGACCAATGACGTCACGTATCGAATAGAACCGCTGGAGATTGCTGGAACCGTCTTTCTTGCCCCTCGCCTCGCCTTCTTTGCTGCCACTAGAGGCGCTAGATGTGCTGCGCACGCGGAAAAAGTGAGGTTAGGTTAGGTTAAGGCGTGCGACCAGCTGGCTAGCACTGCTAGCAGTAGCGTACAGGCCGCAGAGAAGACAGACAATCGCGTGAGCGATGTCGAGCAAAACCAGAAGCAAGAGCAAGAACAGCGACGCGATCGAAAATGGGGCGGCCGACGATGTCGCGGCAAAGATCGCGGACGTGGAGATTGAAGAGGAGACGCCGAGCAAGAAGCTAACGCACAAGGAGAAGAAGAAGTTAAAGAAGCAGCAGGAATATGAACGGGCGATGGAGATGCTGACGAAGGCGGGCGGGCAGGGTCACAGCGAGCTGGAGTCCAACTTTACGATCTCGCAGAGTCAGACGCAGCAACGCGGCAATCAGCAACTGGATAACGCGGTCGACATCAAGGTGGAGAACTTCAGCATAGCGGCCAAGGGCAAGGAGCTCTTCACCAACGCCAGCTTGCTCATTGCGCAGGGCAGGCGGTACGGCCTTGTAGGACCGAACGGGTATGCTCTCATTTTCCTAAGAGATTTCAGAGATTTAAGTTGCTATAAAAGTAGCGTTACAAGTAGGGTTGCCATCCGTCCTCTTTTTTTTTAGAGCGTCTGGGGACGTCCGGGGGGATTTTTCGAATGTGTCTGGGGTAATTATGAATGTCCGAGGTTTAAGGTTTAAGAAAATTTCTAGATATTTTGCATTTTAGATTTAATTAACTACATCATATTCAATCACTTCAATTTACTGATAAAAACCAATAGAGTTTTGTGCTGATTTGGTTCTTTAATATATTTCATAATTATTTGTTATTTTATTGATATTTTAAAAATATCGATGACAATATAGCACGTAGGTACAATAAGGTAGATACCTAATAATAAAACTTCTTTTAAATGAAAAACATGTTTAATTTATGCATTTTACTTTAAGTACTATTGAAAACGAGATGTAAAATAATTATTTATTTATTGTTTATTATAACCAATTTGCTAACCTATTCGCATTTTTGTATGCGTCCGGGGTTGCAAGCGAAATGTCCGGGGTTTGGCTTATGGGTCCTAGTTTTGAAAATTTTATTATGGCAACCCTAATTACATAGCAGCAATTTTACTTTATAAAACTTGAAACTTTTTCTTTATTTGAATATTTGCGTTTTGTAATTTGCATCAAGCAGATTTTGATTTTGTAATTATGTTTTGACGTTCGATTCTCCTAGACATAAATTTGTTGAAAAGTTTGTAGAATTTTATATATAAAAATATTTGTGTCTGAAAAACCCAATACGTAGTTTGCATGTACAAAAATGTAGTATTTAACTGTCTAAATAAATATTTTATAGATTATCATAATAAATTTGTATATTATGGAATATTACAGAAATTTTATATTTTGTAAAATGCAATGTGAAATTCTTGTGAAAAGTACATTACGTTTGATATTCTTTTTTTCATAGTCACGGCAAAACTACCTTGCTCCGCCATATAGCCAAAAGAGCCTTTAATATTCCTCCTACAATAGATGTCCTATATTGTGAACAAGAAGTTATAGCGGACGACACTCCGGCTGTAGAAGTGGTGCTCAACGCTGATGTGAAGTGCAAAGAGCTTCAGACAGAATGTAAGAAGTTGGAAGAGTTGACAGAACAAGGAGATACCACTGTGCAGAGCAGATTGCAAGAGGTAAATCATTTTTATAAACTTTACATTTTTTCTCTAGAAAATAATTGATAAATTATAAGAAAAGATATTTGTGTGTGTAATTCTATTATCCATCATTTTCTTTGTCTGTGTTTTGAATTTTATTTTTCTTCAAAAAAGATTGCAACTGTTGAAAAATTGTACGTATGATTTGTTATTTTTAGGTTTATGAAGAGTTAAAGGCTATCGGAGCAGACTCAGCGGAACCGCGAGCCAGGCGGATCCTCGCCGGTTTGGGATTCAATCGTGCGATGCAAAATCGCGCAACGAAGAACTTCTCCGGTGGTTGGCGAATGCGTGTTTCACTCGCGAGAGCACTCTTCTTGGAACCCACGTTATTGCTATTGGATGAACCTACAAACCATTTAGATTTGAATGCAGTAATCTGGTTGGATAACTACTTACAAGGCTGGAAGAAGACTCTGCTGGTTGTATCGCATGACCAGAGTTTCTTAGACAATGTGTGCACGGACGTAATACATCTGGATCAGCAAAAGTTGTACTATTACAAGGGAAATTATAGCATGTTTAAAAAGATGTATGTGCAGAAAAGAAAGGAAATGGTAAAGGCGTATGAGAAGCAGGAAAAACGCCTGAAAGATCTCAAAGCATCCGGACAGAGTAAGAAGCAAGCTGAGAAAAAGCAAAAGGAGGCACTCACAAGGAAGCAAGAAAAGAATCGAACAAAGATGCAGAAACAGGAGGAGGATACCGGACCCACGGAACTGTTGCAAAAACCGAGGGAATATATAGTGAAATTCAGTTTTCCAGATCCTCCCCCGTTGCAACCTCCAATTCTTGGTCTTCAAAGTAACTAGCTCTTCCATATCCCATTATCTATTAAATTGCATTTATAATAACTTAAGAAGAAAAAATCAATACGAAGCAATGCAAAAATGCCAGTTGAATGTTTTTATATATTTAATTTTTCGCAGATGTAACATTTGGATACGAAGGACAGAAACCGTTGTTCATCGACGCGGACTTCGGTATAGATTTAAGTTCCCGAGTAGCAATACTGGGCCCCAATGGCGTCGGTAAATCTACCTTCCTGAAATTACTAATGGGCGACATAACACCTGAGAAGGGAGAAATCACGAAGAATCACCGATTGGTAAGTGCAAATTTGCATATATTAAATAACGAATCATACTTCTTCACAAACTCGATTGTTCAGTCTGCAAAATAATTAACATTTTTCTTAATATTTTCATACATTAATATTTTCTTATTTGTGGATCTCTGATTCGCAAAGTTGCAGTACTATGATTTATTGAAATATTTATATTTATCACATCATTTGTGGAGTATTTTTTTCAACTAAAATTTCTTGTATCATATACGGAGTAACAGGACTAGGAATCGAACCCGGATCTTTCGTTTAACAGATGACTGCTCTCCAGCACTTCATCTTGATATCTTTGTCTTTCATTTCTTTCCTTATATCTATACATATGATCTGTTATTCTAAGTTAATTTACATCTTACAGAGGATAGGAAGATTTGACCAGCATTCTGGTGAGCACTTAACTGCCGAGGAGACTCCGGCGGAATATCTGATGCGACTATTCGATCTGCCATATGAAAAGGCGCGCAAGCAGCTGGGTACTTTCGGCCTCAGTTCTCACGCGCACACTATCAAGATGAAGGATTTATCGGGAGGTCAAAAGGCGCGCGTTGCGTTAGCTGAGCTCTGTCTAAACGCACCGGACGTGCTGATCTTGGACGAGCCAACCAACAACCTCGACATAGAGTCCATCGACGCATTGGCAGACGCCATCAACGAGTATAAGGGCGGTGTTATCATCGTCTCGCACGACGAACGGCTGATTCGAGATACGGAATGCTGTCTCTATGTGATTGAGAACCAGCAAAGTAATGCTATCGACGGTGATTTCGACGATTATAGAAAAGAACTGCTCGAGAGCCTGGGAGAGGTCATCAACAATCCCAGTATAGCCGCGAACGCTGCCGTTCTACAATAATCGTTGACCAATTAGTATTAATTAACATCTTGGTGGCCTGTAACAATGTAAAAGCGATCATTGGATTGCGATCGTAGCCTTCGTATGGACGCCCGTTTCTCCTTAAAGCGCCGGATTCGAATTTTGTATTATAAATATCGTGCAACCGAGTGTAAAAAATAAATTGTTAACAACATGGAACTTGGTTCAATTTTAAAAAATCAATTAAATCCAAGATTAATTTTCTGTTAATATGATTTATTTTATTCCTCTTTTAATTTCATCGAGATATATCGAACGTAAGACTGCAAGCTATTCAATTGCTAGCAGTTTTGTAATGTTTACAATATTTCCTTGAATGACCAACAACAATCATAATAGGTTTGTTTTTTTGTACTTTGTACTCCTCTTTTTCTCCCTAACATCTAATTACATATTTATTGCACTTTAAATACAAAAATAATAGTATAGCTATAAATAACAAGCCTATAGTAAATATAACGAATATTTGCCCAGAATTAGGATGACCAGATCGCTCGGCCAGAAAAAGAGTACATCAATTAAGCGGGGGGGCTGAAATGAATTTTTTTACAAAATTATAGCTGTTATTAATCATTTTTATTAATACCATAAATGTTCATAATCTCACGAAAGAAAAGTATTTATCTAATATATTTATTATTGCTTTGTAACTAAAAACATTTAATATAAACTAAAAACCAAAAAATGCAACTATATTATAAATGTAATGTGCGTCTATAGGCGCGTTCGGGGAGCACGCTGTCAGCGCTATTGTGTCATTTTATCTTTATTCATTCTTATTAAATGTAAAATAAAGATAGAGAATAACGCGATAGCGCTGATAGCACGCTCCCCGAACGCGCCTTGTCACTTGTGTGTATAAGTGGAGGGAGGGGGAAACGCTGGTATACATGGGCTCGAGATCGCAAATCGCACCACTGACTCGAATTTTATCAAAACAAAAAAAGAATACAAAAAGTACTTTTTCACAGAAAAAGTAAAAAAGGTCTAAAAAATCTGTACTCTTTTTTTTATGATTGAAAATGAGCACGTCTGGTCACTCTACTCAGAAGTCAGAACTCAGGGGGGCTATTCTTGAAATCGTTCGTTTATAAACGAAATGGGTTCCTATTGGCGTTCAACTAGGAAATTGTGGGAATTTCCTAGTTGAGCGCCAATGGGAACCCATTTCGTTTATAAACGAACGATTTCAAGAATAGCCCCCCAGAATACGTATATAGCACATAGAACTTATAAATATGGAAGGGGAATAGGAGCGCAAAACTGTGTCCAAGATGACTTTGCCTCGAAATGCGCATGAGCAGTCGACGTGAGATTGTGTTTGTTAAATGTTGTGTACGTATATTGTGCATTTTCGTTGTGTGTGTCGAGTTAGAGTAAGGTTAAAGTTATTTAGTGACAAAGTGTAAGTTTATTTTGCCTGTGTCTGATAAAAGAAAAATTTTAGAATAATTAAAAATAAAAATGGGAGTCTATTGTCTGTTGTGTGGCAATCGGAATAAAACCGTTTCATATCACCGGTAAGGAAACTAAAAGTTATTGTATAGGTTATGTATATTTCAGAATATATACGTTAATTTATTGTAAAATTGAATAGTTTTGGCATTGAAAATTAAAATGCTTATATATTTAGATTTCCAAGAAGGAAATTAAAGGAAATTAATTATACCATTTAAAGTGGTTATATATCACAGAACTATAGCGGTT
>NJRP01000046.1:19198-29969 GCA_003063835.1 Aphaenogaster floridana | reverse complement strand
TTTTTTTAATTTATATATATTTATATATAATTATATATGATTATATATGAATTTTTGATATATATGAATATGAAAAACAAAAAAAAATTTTTTTTTGTTTTCTCCTTTTAAGTCACATACTAGGTATTTCTCATTTGTGGAGGTTACGTGAATTTCATTTCATTTACCATTTCATTTATCACTTTTAATTGTATGCATTGAGGAGGACTCAAATCGGAGTCGAAACATTTGCGGTTTTTAGATTTGTATAGTGTATTTTTAAATAATAAATTTATTGTTAGCCCCGACAACGGCGTTGGCTTACATTAGCTTTCTTTCAAATTATCTTTGATTTTATATTCGAGAGCCTAGCATCATTAATATTGATTTTGTATTAAATGTCAATCAATTTTTATCACTATAAAGGTGCGATTTCATGCTGACGCTGGATCGAGCGTCAAATCTGGTCACGTGACCGAGTTAATCGGTGGAAGGGGAAATAGCATCAAATATGCGAGCGTCAATTTATCATGTGATCAGATTTGACATTCAAATTCAGCGTCGAGCATCAGCATGAAATCGCACCTTAAGTGTACCTAGATTTTATATTTTTATTTTTATTGCAAGAAAGTAACTGCAAAGTAACGACTCGTTACTTTTCAGAATCGATAACTTGTAACTGTAACTAGTTACATTTTCTATGAAAAAACTGTAACTGTAACTAGATACTTTTATAAAGTAACTTTCTCAACCCTGCACATGTATCACAAGAATTCAAAATTGTATCAATAGTCAAAATTATTAGTACAAACTAATTGTAAAAAAATATTTTTTTTAAATATAAAAATGATTAAAAGCTTTAAAAAATAAAAAATAAAATAAAAGTGATACATGAAACTTTATTAAAAAATAGATAAATGTATGTTCTTTGCATTGCACTTGTAATTCTTGAGTGATTTGAACCACTGTGGCATTGGGTCACTTAAGCTTGTTTTTCTATTTTTATGATCCACGCTGAAAAATTTTCTATTAAGTTTCTGAGAGCAACTAAACGTGATTCTATGGGCGGTATTCATAGTCCGTTCTTATTTTAAGATCGTCTTAAGTAATGTCTTAAGACGCTAATACGGCTCTGTGATTGGCTTACGACATCTTAAGACTGTGCTTAAGACGGTCTTAAATATAAGATCCGACTATGAATACCGACCTATGACGGGTTGAATTGCAGTAAAAATTCTTTGATGCATACCATTTTTCACGTTGTTTCTTATCTAAAACACATTATTTCAATATACAGGGTGTCCCATGACTCGAGGTCCATACATTAGGGACATGTTATTGAAGTCATTTAAAGTTGAAATTGTTTAATAAACATATGTCTGTAAATGCTTCCTAACAGAATTACAACCATTGAAAGTTGATGTGAATATTTGAAACATTTTCTGTCAGTCTGTTATTGTTTACATTTTCTATCAGTTTATTGGCATTGTTTTATTAATTTTTGTCTTATTATTGTCGTATTTTGTCTTATTGTTTATTAATATGTGTATTAATAATTATCTTATTAATTAATAAGAAATTCTCCTGGCATGGTGGAGCGAGCTATTAGATCACTTTTACGTAGGGCAAGATTTTGTATTAAATCTGCAGTAGATAATTTTGAACAGAATTTATAATACATTTTGTAAATAAACAAGTTAAATTAAATGTCTTTTTCTTTCCGTTTTCAAATATTCACATCAACTTTTAATGGTTGTAGTTCTGTTAGGAAGCATTTATGGACATATGTTTAATAAACAATTTCATTTCTAAATGACTTTAATAACACGCTCCTAATGTATGGACCTCGAGTCATAGGACATCCTGTATATCATCACTCATGAAACATGTGTTAAATTTGATTTGCAATATAAAAGTAATTTTAGTTGACGATAATGAATACATATACGTATGACATACGCAGAGAAATAAACTTAATAAAAATCCAATAAGTACATGAAATCTGTAAACGTAAGATTTATCTTGTCAAGTTGCACTTTAGTATAAACGTTGGAAATAATATCTTCCAATAATGCAGCCGTAATAAGTGATCTACAAAAGCGAAACAAAATATTTATTCTCGATATATATTATAAATGTTTAAAATTATATACAGAATATATTTTTCAAGAAAATGTAATTACATCGCGGTTTGACACTCTCGAAAATCTCCAACATGTGGTGAAGCACCTGATCGTTACGCGCATGTTTAATAATAATGTGTTTAAAGGCAAAAATACGATATTTTTCTTGCATTATAGAATTGCTCGACGAAATGATATTCAAATAATTGATGATAATTTCAGAGTTTTCAGAGCAAGCTAAAAATTCTAAGAGATTTTTATCACGTTCTTGCATACACTGAAAAAAAATGCTGTTGCTTCAATTAAACGTCTACGTCACGGTCTGCCACAAACATAAATAGTTGATTCAATTGTATTATAATTGGACCAAATATTTACATTATTAAAAGAATAATCTAGATATTTGGTCCAATTATAATACAATTGAATCAACTATTTATGTTTGTGGCAGCCCGTGACGTAGACGTTTAATTAAAGCAACAGCATTTTTTTCAGTGTATACAAATCCATCATTCTGTCCCACATAGTCCTATCAGCTGCTATTAAACCAGAACAATATGTCAAGTTTTGCCATCAATATGAAGGCCTAGAATGAAAAGATTAAAAAATGAAAAAGTATAAATATATTAAAAGTAAAAAAGTATAAAATAAAAGTTTAAAAAGTATAAAATTTTATTATTTATAGTTCTCCACGATATTTTTATTTTCGTTTCTCCGTATTTTTTTATTTTTTTTCTTTTCTTGCTTTTGACTGTCCGGCTTGTCTGTCTGTTTATGCGGATCTGTGTCTTTGCATGTATGTTTATATAAATCGATAATATAAGGATAATATAAAATAAATAAAATATTCACATTCGTCATATATAATAAATTTTCAATATTTTAAGCAATATGTATTTATCAAGAAAATATTATTATTTATGACTCTCCTGAAATTTGTAATATGTAATTGTGCACCGATTTTTTACATGTATGTCTACTAACAATATTTTTAAGAGTGTCGAGTGATAAACATGCTGTATAAATAAACAAATTCTTCTATTGGTCATATAATTAAAATAATTTTAATTGAATAGTGTAGAATATAGAACTTAAATATGTACATAATTCATAAAGAACGTGCATCTGGTTTCTCCAAAAAATTACAATAGAAAGAATGGAAATTCGCACAAACTACAGTTTCGTTATTTTCATATAAAATTTATTATTTAGCTACAAAGTTATAAAAATAATTAAAGAGAAACAATACAGTATAAAATATGATGTTCTTTAATTTACTGCCAATCGCAAAAAGCAGTAAATTATATGTAACATGTGTCACAAGAATTCAAAATTGTATCAATAGTCAAAATTATTAATACAATCTTTTACTAAATGTAAAAATATATTTTTTAAAAACATAAAAATAATTAAAAAGCTTTAAAAAATTAAAAAATAAGTAAAAGTGATACATGAAACTCTATTAAAAAATAGATAAATGTATGTTCTATGCGTTGCATTTGTAATTCTTGAGTGATTTGAAACATTGTAGCATTGAGTCACTCAAGCTTGCTTTTCTGATTCTTATTTCCACGCTGAAAAACTTTCTATTAAGTTTCTGAGAGCAACTAAACGTGATTCTATGACGGGTTGAATTGCAGTAAAAATTCGTTGATGCATATATTTTACGTTGTCTTTTATCTAAAACACATTATTTCGGTATTTTATCACTCATGAAATATGTGTTAATTTTGATTTGCAATATAAAAGTAATTTTAGCTGATGATAATAAATACATATATGACATACGCAGAGAAATAAACTTAATAAAAATCCAATAAGTACGTGAAATCTGTAAACGTAAAATTTACCTTGTCAAGTTGCGCTTTAGTATAAACGTTGGAAACAATATCTTTCAATACTGCAGTCTTAATAAGTGACCTACAAAAACGAAACAAAATATTTATACTCAATATATATTATAAATGTTTAAAATATATATATTTTTCAAGAAAATGTAATTACATCGGTTTGATAATCTCGAAATTCTCTAACATGTGGTCAAGCACCTGATCGTTACGAGCATGTTTAATAATAATATGTTTAAAGGCAAAAATAAGATGTTTTTCTTGTATTGTAGTGCTCGACGAAATGATATTCAAATAATTGATGATAATATCAGAGTTTTCAGAGCAAGCCAAAAATTTTAAAAACTTTTTATTACGTTTTTGCTTATACAAATTCATCATTCTGTCCCACGTAGTTCTATTAGCTGTCATTAAACCAGAACAAAATGTCCAGTTTTGCCACCAATATGAAACCCTAAAATGAAAAGATTAAAAAAGAAAAAGTATAAGTATATTATATAAGATGAAAATATAAAATAAAGGTTAGAAAACATAAAATTTTATTATTTATAGTTCTTCAAGATATTTTCATTCTCGTTTTTCCGTATTTTTTTATTTCTTTTCTTTTCTTGCTTTTGACTGTCCGGCTGTCTGCTTGTCTGTCTTTTTATGCGGATTTGAGCTTTTGCACATATGTTTTATGTAAATCGATAACATAATGGTAATCTTAAGTTAATCTTAAATATGACAGTAATATATTTCGATTGAATATATAATTTAATAAGTATTGGGCGAGATAATAAAGAAAATGCGACTGTAAAATAATCTGGCAAGTAGAAATAACGTATATCAAAATTTAAAGAATAATTATAATAAGTAATATTACTTATGATTTTCAGTATCTGCGAGATAGTAGTTCAATTTAGCGGTTGCTTTTTCTTTGCATTTCGCGTTACCAACGAGACACGCCCATTTTGAAATTTTTAGCCTATTTAGTGTTGTAAAAATATTTTCATTGGTAAAAATATCTTCATCAAATTCTTCTTCGTACCATACATTTGTAAGAGGTGTATCAAAGACGCCCGCCATGCGTAACTGGAAATTTTGTAACAATGTGAGTTTTATATTTTAATGACGTTTATGAGGACGCGCGGTTTATGTACAAATATATAAATTTATTGAAACTTTTTTTTAATTAGAATGGATATTTGTGTCTGCAATTTTTTCTTAATTCTTAATACTTTTTGCTGTTATGCAAAGCTTTATCAACCAATATCTTTTCCTAATTACTTTCAAGATACTCTATTACATTTAATATGTATTTACCTTGAAGTATTCACTATCTGGCAGTGGAAAGTATTTCGACATCTTCGCCAGGTTTCGAAACACTGAAAACCATGCTATATAATCTGTCTCTTGCTTTAAGTAACTCATAAGGTCAAAGAATGTGGAGAGATCGAGTGATAATATTTTGATATATTCCAATGATAATCCGAAAATATTCGACATTCCTCTCGATACTAGTGCAAATGCATCATCGATAATTTGAGCACGATTGAGAACATGTATTTTTGTATATTCTTCAGATTTTAGATATTGTATAATTTTTCGCCAATTCGTAATATCGTATGCGACACGGTAATACCCTGTGGTATAACAAATAATATTCTTATTACTTATAAGGTCTTCTTGACAAAATTTATACAGAGAAATTTATGGTTACCAATTCTTACATTCTTTTTGCGATTAATGTATGCATTAGTGCAGTTACGCATATTAAAAAAGAATTACATTATACAATATTTACGAACTCAATATTGTGAAAGCTAAATTTTTAAAAAGATTTATATAAATTCGAATTAATGCATATTACATAAATAAATTAATTTCACGCAACGTAAAATCTGTTTTAATTTCCAGAGTAATAGTGTAATTATTTTTTACATAATATACATTACCAAAAACTATTTTATTTTGTATTATCAAATAATTTCTTTAAATTTTTCAAATTATAGATACGAATAAGGGCATTAAGAAAATAACTCCATTTATACAGTGACGCATAGCGAATTTATCGGCCAATACTTACCAACTTGTTGTAGATTAACTATAATCCAATCATTTGGATCAGTTTGAAAGTATATCTGATGATTCCACGACCTTAGCCATTTAGGTATAGTATTTTGAAAATTGGGATTTGTTTTTGTAGCAAAAGTTATGGGCACCCACCATGTCTTGAGGGGAGCACCAATGGGCGGGCCAAGTCGACGAAAGTCGTGTTGCTCAATTACTGTTTCACCATTTTCATAATTTCGTGTTACGATTATCACAGGATAATGTCTTTGATTCATCCATGCATCCATCACTTCTTTGACATTGAAGTGGAACCTTACACCAAGGGGTGACAAATTTAGCGTATCTTGCATGGCGGACCATAAATCATCGGTAGTGACTTCCTTATACTGACTAAATTTAAATAATGTTGTTAACAAAAAACATTATAACACACACACATGCAGAGAGAGGGGGAGAGGGAGAGAGAAGGAGCGAGAGAGGGGGGAAAAGAAAGAGAGATGACAGTGAGTACATAGTACAAAGTATAACTCACTGTGTTTTTAAATATGTGAGGATACCATTCCGAAACACCTCATCGGTAACTGCATGTTGTAGCATACGTAATATGGCTTGTGCTACGATAAAACACGTAAAATAATAATTAATTATATGTAAATCTATAACAAAGTTATTATTAAACAATTTTGATACACAGATAAATTTTGATTTATTGCGAGCTTTTCTTATTTCATTCCATTTTTTTATATCGATTAATTTTAATATATTACACACAATTGTTTAATTTTATTAATATTTTTTTACCTTTATCACGGTAAGGAGTACATTTAATGAACTCTTCGTCAAAGAGAGTATGTTTAACTTTGGTGGTATAAACACTTGGATAAACAGAATTCATCGTCGAACCGGTGTCCTCACTGAGACATCTTTGTAATGTATCTACTACGTTCAAATCTATTACCCGCCAATTTGGAAAAATCTGCGAATAAATGTTTTATCAATAAATATATTTTATATTGTGAGTATTATAATCTTATCAGGAGAGATGTATAGATATTATAATTTTATCAGGAGAGATTTACAGATAAACTAATTTGAACGCAACTCTTAATACTTTTAGGAATGCTTCATTATTTTAATTTCTGAAGCCTGCGCTGATATGAATACGATAATATGTAGATGTATAAAAGGAAAATTATATTTTCAAAATAACAGAGCAAATTGAGATCTTTACATCATGACAATTATGACATATCGTTAAATATCTTCTTTCATTTGGATATATATTTTTCATATGAAGTATTTTGAAGCAATAACATGAAATAACCTTGTCGGAAATGTACATCTCGAAAAATGAAATAAGTCCTTCGTTTAACCACATATAGGTTCTATTTAAGGAAACGACCTGTTCACCAAACCATTGATTTGATATGTGATGTGCTACTATTTTTGCCACTTCCATTTTGCGATATGTAGGATCTGTCTTATCATCATAGGTAATGTCCGATTCGCTGAAAATTATTCCATATAATATTATTTCGCGGAATGTGGTTATTAACCCTTTGCGACACGGTGGCAATGTACAATGCCACCTTTTTATATTCGCTCTTTTTTACCTTTCTTATATACTTTCTAATATATTATGACGATTGTAAATAAAAAAAATAAAATCGAAAGGAAAAATGTATGCTTCAAAGGGTTAATAGCATCAATTAAATATTTGAAACTCGTATTATTTATAGTTTCGTCATTATACGTGTGCAGATGATTCAGACAGTTTTTTCACATTGAAAAGCAAAGCGAGAAAATTTGATAAGATATAATCGAAAAAATATGAATTGTGTTAAACAGTTCGAATTATACACTAAATATGTATTTTAACTACTAGATATTATTTGATTAGGTTTTTTGATTTATTATCACGAAAAATGAAACATTGTAATTTAAATTTATTGTAAATTATAACAATTCACAGACTACATAACAAGAATGTTTTCTGTGACATAAATGAGCAATTGAAGAGCGCTGTTCTATAAACATATTTAAAAATAATATATTGCACATATTATCGTTATTCATTTAAAACGTTAAGTCAATCTGGTCATAAAGATGTATATATTTGAATATGCATTGAAATATTGATATTTTTTCAATTATTTTTCCAATTGATTTAAATAATTTTAGCATTAATTAGTATAACTTTTTAATTAGGTTAATTACTTATAAAGAATAATTCCCAGAGCTGACGTTCTACTCAAAGAAAGACCGGGTATTACGATCTGATTTATTTCAGGAAATTTTTTAGAAATGTTTGCATATGTGGCTATGTACTCCCCGAATCTTTTAGCAACACTTTGCGCGTGTTTCACATGCCAGGTCAAATGTAACCTGCACCACATGTTGATCGTTTCATTTGCGTATGGATATGCATAGTCGAAATCGGTCAGCACAACAACCACTTTACAAATGGACATTGGAGGAGTGGTGTGGAAATGTGTCCACACCATGCCATTACCACTGTTATATTGTCTTTTTATCGGCATATTTGAGAGTGCTTTGAAGGTATGATTATGCTTTACGGAAATAGAAATGGTATGTAGATTGCTCAAACAAAGAATCTTTCGTTCGGCGATCGCAACGAGTGGAACCGCCATTATGTTCGCCCACCTATATTTTAATAACATAACATTCTTATACATAATAGACGAAGAATTTTTAGGCATGCATTAAAGTTTATAGACTGTGAATATTAACTGTGAGTATTCTTTTGAATTATAGTATACTGTATACAACAATTAATAATAAATTTGTTGTATGCATAGGCTAGATGTAATTTTTACCACATGAGCTCTAAAATTTGCAAATTTAGAAAATGGAATGATGCAGTATAATATTTTTAATATACAAAATTGTGTATCTTTCTCGGCCTATCAAATCTGCAGTCACGATAACCATGAACACATAACATATAACAGATGATTTTTTTCAATATCATGTATAAATACAATTAATTGTTGTATACAGAAATGTACAAATTCAACTTTAAATATTGAAAAAATTTTACATGTAGCCGCATAGCTATATGTTTAAAGTTAAGCCACATCGAATTTTACATGTATGATATAATGATCGCGGTTTATGATGTCAAAAGCATATAATAATATGAATTTGTCTACGAGGAATCTTAATGAAATTTATTTCGCAATATTCTATTATATTTTGCAATATTTTACGTTTACTCACAATCTTTCTCCTTCTTCGGCAATGTGTGACGTTTGTAATGACTTTAAATTGTTTATAGTTGAATTTCCAAAAAATTTCATGTGCAGTATGTACGACCCTGGTGATAGTTCTTCGTTGAAGGTAAAAAGAAGATACAAATAATTCGTTTTGAGATAAATATGATCGATTGGTGTATAGAGCACACTATTGTTAATACTGTACAACGTTATCATTGATTCGTCTACTTTTATTTCTGGCAAGTGTACACCTATATGGTGCATTGCAATATTGATTTTCAAACTGATATAACATTCGCCATGAAAGCTAACATTGTTTTCTACAATATGTTCTATGTAATAAATGTGAGAATGAGTCAGTGTTATGTTGTCCGGAAAGGGATCGTGAATTTTCTTGTTTGAATGATTTTCTGATTCTTCGGTAGCATAAACAGTCACCGCAATGGTGAGTATTAGACCAATATATAATAATAATTTCAGAAAATTCATGGCTATTCTCGTTGAAAATACTTGTACAACAGTTTTATATCCTATCTGAAAAAGTGACAAAAGAAAAGAAATTTATCAATAAGTTGCAAAGTTATCGTGATGTAATGTTATTCTTTAAATATGAAAACGAGGAAAGATAGATTTAATAATTTTCTTTTACTGAGATAAATATACATGTAAGCTACTTAAGTAAATGTTTTTATTCTTTTTTCTACAAGAACTTTCTTGCCGTTTATTTTCCCGACAAGATTTAATTATTATTAATTCTTATTTGAGCGCGGATATAAAGTGTCAATATCTTATTAATTTTATTCTATTATGACTATTTACTAGAGCAAAGAAATAAATAGAAAAATTATTTTTAAGAGCAACAAAAAGCGTTAATTTGAATTTACGTACGGAAATTTAAAGATTATGGAGACTATTATGAAATATTATGTAAAATAAAATTGAAACGGAATTAAATACTTCCAATATTACCATTTAACGAGAATAATAACTTATATCTAATGTCTAAAGTAAATTGTTTAAGGTAACCTTCAGGATTTAGGTAAAGGGTAATTTAGGTAGAGAGCTTATCATTTTAACTGAAATTTTTGAATTCTAAGCTTTGCGTTGTCACTCTGTTTTGTTAAAATAATATAAACTAATTTTTGGTTAAACGTCTTGTATTATATCAACCATTGTATGCTAAATATAAAGACGTGGTTTCCATAAAAGAAAGTAGCTATATACGATAAATCTAAAAGTAGGACTTCGAAGAAATCAAATTACGCACGTTATATGTTTTTTTCTGAATTATTTGAATGCATTTTTCAAAAAAAGATATTTAAATAATCTACTTTAGTGACGCTTACCCTGCTACGTTACCTTCCCTTGACAATCATTTATAATTGACCAGTTAATTACAGTGTCAGATCCATTATCGAAACAGTTAATGTCGAAAGTATATTGGCGCTAACGATATGTCTTGCTGTCTCGAGAGATCACCTCGAACTGATCACAGTATGTCATCTTAGGCCATAAGGACGGTCATGCTGGT
>NJRP01000045.1:1295130-1305241 GCA_003063835.1 Aphaenogaster floridana | reverse complement strand
AATTGACTTCAAATTTCATATGTAGGAACGAAATACATTATTAAACATCTTAGCAAAATATTATGGCAATGCTGTTACTTTTGAAAGTCTGACATACTACCTTAAACACGCAAGATGAAATTGTAGATTGTAGATATTAATAAATATAATCGTTGCTTTTATCGATTATTCGCGCGATGATCTTCGACTGAACAAGCTTCGCGAAATACGCATTCGAACGGATTATCAGTAAACAGTGGCGTAGCCAGAGGGGGGATTAGGGAGATAAATCCCCCCCGAAATTTTGGAACCAAATATAAAAATATAAAAATAAAAGGTTGAAAACCGAGAGAGAAATGAAATGGTAAATAAACAAACAAGAGATGGAATATTCTCTCTCTTCGCCAGTGAATATTAAACTATAGAAGAGATTTGTTTCGACGCTACTAGCCAATTTAATATAAATTAATATATCGCGATTTGCGACAAATGGTAAATGCTTTAAGGTCTAAAGAAAATGTCCTGAACGAATATTGTTATTTCGTTTAATTAAAAAAGTTACCCATACAACACAGAACATTGCAGCAACATTGCAGTAACATTGCAATGTTCTGTGCTGTATGGGTATGAGTTGTTCTGTGATTTTAATTTTTTTTAAATCCCCCTCCCCCCCGAAATAAAATCCTGGCTACGTCCCTGTCAGTGAACAAGTCGAATTTATATTACGCGATAGTCAAATATTGTTTCTAAATAGTAAATACAAGTTTAATATAAATTTTTCTTACCAATTAAACGAGTGGCGATGCTACTAGTCCTGCCGGAGCCGGTCTGTTCCGTTCCGTGTCGCCCGGGATCTACAAATGAACGTGAACGCAATTAAGACGGCCAAGGGGCTTCGTCTCCCGCGCGGTCAGCTTCACGCACTAATTGTAAGATCGGCGCGGCGCGGCAATGTCAACTCCACTTATCGGGAAATCCGTATTCTTCAATAAAATTGTACGGCTTCGCACAATTTTAATCTAATATTACGCGATTTAACTTTGTCTGATAATCGATAGAAAAATGTATAAACAATGTATAAAAAGTGTATAAACAATTTTATTTCTTCACAAAGCTCTTCCGCTTTTACCGAATACTATAATATTACCTACTATTAAATGCATTCTGGCTAAACTTGACTTCGCATTGATAATAAACTTGATTTCTAATTAAAAATTAAACGATGCTTTTATTTGAGACTTGAACTACAATTATATCCGGTAAAAACGGACAAGCTTGTAGAGGCCCTCCACCACCATTATTTAGTAATATGCTATAAAATCTTAAAATATCTACTCAATTATATTTTGTAGGGAGTGATATCAAATTATTTAAAGAAAGTCTAATTTATTCTAATGCTTATACACGTTAATGCTTATTCGGACCGTTTACTTCGGCCGTTCGTTCGAGACTGTCGGTTCGCTCGCGCCAACAGTAAGAAGAAATGTACGGGACCGGGTCATGACTCAGGACGAGCGACGTCCTGAGTTACCTAAATAATAACATATTCGAAAGTAGCGATCTATGGTCAACGGTTAACCGTATTCTATATATCTAACGCTTCGCCTACAATTTTTAAACTGTTTAATATCCGAATGCATTATTTATTTATACGATTATATAATCATACTTGAAAGATTACAAATTTGTATTAAGTTAAAAAAAATTAGAATATCTCAAATCCATTGTCTTATAATGGATGAATTACTTCTGCTAGGACAAATTACTGAATGTCGCAAGAATACAATTGTTTTTTTTTCTTACGGCTATATTAAGGCTTTAATAATTGCAAGTTGACGAATAAATATCCTATATTTAATCATTGATATATTTGAAACCAAATACCGGGTACAAAAGTCATGGATTTTGTATTTGGTGATAAGTTATCTACTGCACTCCATATCTATTGAGTCTTTAAGTTAGCTCTTACAATATTTGAATTAGAAGTGATGGATCAGTGGAAACTGTATATTAAAAAGAATTTTAACGAAACACGTTTATATTCTAAATTTTTAATTGTTTATTAATCTGTATACAGAATTCTCTTATACCCATAAAAACAAAATACTAGGAGAGTTTCATATTACATTACATTTCTTGTATACCTCTTTAGTAGCGATTGCAATAAAATACAGATTGCTTAACGTAGCCGAGGTAGTGAGCACTTCTTTATGTGCTACGATGCAAATAAATGACTTAAATACTTTATCTGTGATTAAGGACATTTTGCATCAAGTGATCTAGATAAAATAAATTTCAAAATGTGTTCAAACGATAATTTTGTTATACAGTATAGGTTTGGATATTTCAAATTAGAAAAAAAATTAATGCTATATAACGCAAGCATTGGCATTATAAATCCTCCTTTGTGGTAACGTTTGTATTATTATGATATGGTTAAATATTTTTTCTTATCTCAGCTATAAGCTCGTTTTTGTAAAGTCATATACAATGGAAAGTTATTTTTGGGATACCAATCCAAATATTTTCAGAATTATAAAAATCCAAAGCTCATATATTAATAAGAATACAGGAAAATATTTACCAACACTTACGCTAATAAAACCCACAAAAGGAGGATTAAATGCATCAATTTTGCGATAAAATCTGCACATACAATAGTATTAATATTAAAACTTATCATTAACTATCATTTCTCGTCGTTAAACTGAAGTATATCTGTAAACTGGTATACATATCTGTATCGTTACATTAATCTTCGATACCTGTAAAAATAATCTCACTTCTTAAACATATTCTTAGGGCTTACAAATACGTATTTAAATCTTATTTAACTATTAAATGTTTTATTAAATAATCTTTGCCAATATTACCAATGTTTTGACTGAATTATTTCAATAATAAAGAGAATTAAATTCTTGTAATTTGTCATAAAATATATAGAATATTTATTTTTAATAATGGCACAATTACTCATAAAAGTAGAATTTAATTATTAACTATGCTTTATATGTTTAATAAGTGCTAAAATATTAAACTTATGAATATTAAATCATAAGATAACATAAATATTTTGCAAAATCAAATTAAAACTAATACTATTTTCTAATAAATTATTTAAAAACTATCTCTCTGATTCTTCATTTTTTTTGAATTTATGTGCACCTAATGCTTTAAAATTAAAAAAAATTTAATAAACATATAATATATATTATAAAATATTCTAAAATAATAGTTGAATATATATTCGTAAATATTGTAAGCTTTAGTTCGTACTTAATTAAAAAAAAATTTTTTTAGAACAATTATATGTACAATTTTTCTGAGCCGTACAATTATAATATATTATGATACATGTTTTTTTATTAAAATTGTAGATTTCTCTCTCGTAATATAATTTTTTATAATAGCTATTATAATAAAGTATGTTATTAAAAATTAAATAACAAATTAATAGTTCAAACATATATTCTAACAATTTCATACGAGTTTGTAATCGTTTCTATAAAAATCTAACAGAGTAACAGCTCAGAATTTTGAAAACAATCTATGGTACATGTATTTAGATAGCCGCACATTCATACATGCTTATATATTTTCGATATTTTCATAGTTGGGTCTTACAGAATTATTAAGACGTACTCATCTTCTTCTATATTCACTTATTTATAGTTGATGCATTCAATATTAACATTTATCGGATGGCGTTTGTTAACGCATTAAAATCCGTTTTTATGTCGAGCAACGACATTAGCAGGAATTCGCGAGAAATGTTCTCGAATATACATCTCAGTATTTGATACAATACTGAGATATCTTCAAGTTCTTTACAAAGTATATATGTTAAATGTTTAATCACATTTCTGTACAAAATTAAATTAAATGCTTTCATAGTTATACATTATAATCTTGCAAATATATCAAATTGGAATGTGTTATAAAAATAAAATTAGGATATTTATTCTTAAGATAACCGATAAATAATCCCTTTGGAATGTTTTAAAAAATGCGTATAAATGCTGCAATATCAAAATTGGTATTTTCATGCAAATGACAAAAAAATTATTAATATTTTATTGTATTCAGAACGAATTAGCTATATTCTACAGATGATTTCTATACAGACTTCAATATATATACAATCTGTATGCTGACCTTATGTTTGCCGTTTTTTCCAGTAAGATAAATTATTAGATATTTTAGTTACGACTAATCTGCGCATATCATATTGCCCCGATATATCTATATCCACAATAAAGCATCTAAGAAATTGCGAATAATATAAATTTTCTACATACAGATAAAATATATTACGAAACTATTACAAACTGTATACAAATTAAAAATAATTTTCCACGAAAATTATATGCATCGGACGACATATTATTTAAGTTATAAGAAATTAAAAAATGTTTTGTTTTTTAATACAAATGCAAACATATCTTTCGCATTAATATATTCATCAAATAATTGTATATTGTGCTAATTAGTAAGATTTAGATATTATGTTATGTGAAATGTCGTAAATCTATTGCATTATTAGACTTCGCGTTTTTGGAACTATATGTACAAAGACTTACTTTCTAAACCATATACATTGATGATATCCACCCAGATTCACAACAATCGACAATCCTTGATAAATTGGTTTGTCAGACATTCTTTTAAATCACTTTAGTTTTCACATTTATTCGTATATTGTTCGATATGACTTACATGCATATGTTCACACGAACTTTCATACACATATCATCAGGAATGTCACGGATTTAATAATGCAGTCAATAATACAGAATGTTAAAGAATATAGTTACATTATATGTCTCGATGTTTTTCATGAATATTGATATCAAAGCTTGATTATTCGTAATGTCTAAAAAAGTTCGCTATACATTACTGACAAAACTATCTGTAGTATTTCGCAAGTAGTATAAACTGTAAATAGCGTATGTATCTAATATATACATACTTCTACTTTTTCTACGAATTATTACTTCCATTGTCATATTGTGCAAAATATATGTTTACACTGTCATTTATCAGCAATGTATAGCGTTTTTTATTAGAATTGTTCTCATTTCTACTAATTTATATCATTCATAAAATCTTATATTATTTTTATATCGGCAGCGGTTGCAGTCCGTGTGTACATATATTAATCAGATAATATTAGTTATCTATCAGTTATAGTATAACTATTTCATCGCCTTGAATTAAACGATGACCGAGATTATTCATCTTTGCTGAGACGTTTGCACAGGAAATAATGACCAAGATATATCAGAATTAATTATAGTGAAATGTACATGTGTAATAATATCATTAGCAAGAGTTGGGGCTAGACACATAACCCAGATCCATATGATATGAAATTGGCACCTAAAAATGCCTCGTCACGTTATCACCACGGATCGTTAAATCCAAATATAATACATGTATTTATCGTGTATTTAACATATTTAAAGCCAATCAATAATTCTTTTATTCTTTTAAATCATTTGGCCAACATTTTATCATATAGATAATGAGCCTATTTACGATTGTCATCTTGGCCAATATTCATTATATTTTTCAATAACGAAAACTAGAATAGATGCCATCGTGAGAGATAGAATATTTTCAAACTACATTGAAAATATCGCTGCCGAAACATGATACATAGATCAATAAATGATGTTTATGTATCTATATTTAGATAAATTAACTAAAGGGGATAGTTTATCATCTAATAACGAAGGATAAAATTGCAATAATAAGCGTTGATATACTTAGGCTAAAACTATTTGCGGACGCACAATGAAGATAGTCTTTGTGATAATATATAGAAGGTGGATGATCGTCTCCTGGCTTACACCACTCGTCTCGTGCTTTAAATTCCGCCTTAAAAAATAAAGCAAATTCGATTATTAAATTATCTGGCTGTATCTATTATGTATTGCAGTCCGTATGTCACAATAAGATATATCTATTCGTACCTGACAAATATCTCGGCAGGGGGGACAAATGAGAGCACCCTTATGCAACCAACCGTTCTGCATAATCCTTATAATAATCTCCTGTCCAGCATGGTAACAAGTATACGTATAATTGCCGACCTGAGAAGAAAGATAAAATCATCTTTTAATTTATTCGGTATGTAATTGTATTATAAGAATCCTTATAAATGTTCGTTCGAGAAACTCACGTTGTATCATAAGAAACTTACCATAATATGCAGTCTCCCAGCTTCGCATTTATACAAGTAACAACCAGAGCCCCAATGCTGCCACTGACGCGCTTGTTTGCAAGTTCTCTCTTCCCACATGTCATTAGTGTGGTCAAAACACCTTGAATGAGGACCGTACTTCTCTAAAGCGAAATTCTTGTCCGGGTCTAAAAGAAAGATATATTTCAAGCGAATTCCGTTATTTCTCTTTACCCGCAGCCAAATTGTGTGTGTCGTGACTTACGCGGATTATTCTCCTCGTAAAGACAGTGAGAACCTCTGACTACTATATTCCGCGCTCTCCACGTGAATTCCTGTATGTAAGGACAATAATCCGCCAGAGATACCGAACCGCCGTAGTATTGTTCCTCTCCCGATGGTACGTGGGGAATTGAATCGAAGTTCTGCAATGGAAGAAATCGTCAACCGAGATTCTTCACATGCCGCGAATATTCTCATGCTGTCGATGTAACATCGTCTACGTAGATATTCTGCCTGTGTGCGTATCTGCTTTAAAATATTTCAATAGATTACCAGATATTTCTTACTTGGTATTTCTTGGGTAGCGGTTGCAAATGTTTCACCAGATTACACAAGGCCACTGAACTACGATCGTCCGTACATTCGGTCTGCAATGGATCCTGTTTCACTTTGTTGCAAAAAGGATGTATCGACTTCCCTCTGAAATATTTAAATATTCTCATATAATCATTGCAATATACGGTTTACTTTTACTGGAATATCCCAGTGTACTCACGACAACAGGGATGATTTGGAGGATATCCATTCCTTGCAGGATTTCATGGCAAAATTGCATCCCAGATTTTTTCCCCAGCCTAGCTCTTGCGCCATCGAATAGTTGGCGCTATACCAACCAGTATCTTCCATAAGAGCGAGCGTTATCCTTGAGTAAACTGGATTTTGCGTGTGCGTCCCTGTCATAGCTTCGTTCTAAATAAACGGAAAAACCAATCTATGATAGCAAACGTTGTTCAAATTTTTGAAAAATTCAAACGCGAGCACGTATGATTTTACATAGTAAACACATCGCATTTTAGAATTAGGATAATAATATAATTTTATTAATATTAAAAAATTTAAACAATGTTAAAATATAAAAATCGATTATCTTGTTTTATTATTTTATTTTATACTGCGGAAGCTTGGTCGAGTACTGTTACATTGCACGTGCGGCGAAAAGTAAAATCGGGTATTCAGCATTACGCACCTCGAATACGCGTTTCTCCCAATGCGTTAGGGCCGTGCCGTCCTCACCCTGGTCTTCCAATTCCGCGCCCTCGAGTTCCGGGCAATTGAAGTGCGCTTGAACCTCGGCGCGGACCCGAGGCGTGACTATCATTTGCATGGTCCTCTCTACGTAACCACCGTGCACTTGCCAGCGAGGCCTGACCACGGTTTTGATCGTGTTCTCGCTCCACTGGTGCGTTTGTAACCTGCCCGAAACGAGTATCGAACGTGTTATTAGCATATACTGATTTGGTAGTCGTGAGCTACTGCCGTCGACCGATATAATAATCTCATCGCGGCGCGGCTATGACATCATATATCATACAATTGCATCTCGCTCGCAATTGAATCATCTTTGAATAAACTTCCATCCGCGAACAAATAAATGATAAATGATACAACTAAAACTAGCAGAGATTTTTCGCCATTGCAGTTATTAATTCACTACAAAGTGGAAAGTCACAAAATAATTCAAAATCTGAATGTATTTCGAACCATTATCGCATACCATAGTTTTAAACCCTTTATCATAATTATTTATTCAGGTATCTCTTTTATAGTGCTTCTTTTCTATACGATATATCATACATTACTTTTTTACACGCTCGATTTATATTGAACACAAGATAATCATCAATTGCAACATATTTACTAAGTGTCAAACGAGATGTCAAACGTTGAATATCTTCGTGACTTTGCACACACGAGTGTAGGATAGATAAATATAATTATACTTCAATCTCTCTCGCGCGTCACGTGTTTTCTTTCTCTTCGTCTGTCTCCCATATAAAATGATTGATGCGATACGTCAGCGAAACGCTGTTTTCGACAACGAGCAGCCCCTCCTCTATCCGATTTCAATATGACGGATGAATTTGCGAATGGCCATTTTGCCGGGAACTCGTAAGTACGAGATGAAAAATATTATATCAACACAAAATCACGTCAGCGTATCTCATATGCATAAATAGAGACACAGGAGTAGTATATAATACGATAGAACGCGAGTATAGAAATCGAATGATGTCAACTGTGAGGAAAAATCGATCTCGTATTATGAAACAACGAAGGAGATTAAACTCGTGTTTAAAACGGATTGTGTTAGACAAGAATAGTATTGGAATATTCCACGCTAAAGAGAGCAGTTGTTAGCAATTGCAAAGCTAATGGTGATAAATTGTTTATTCTGTAGGTAGAGACAAACGTATCTATATCGTTTCACAAACAATCACATCTAATATTACCGCGTGTTATGTTATAAGGTTTATATACCGTTAAACTCTAAAATTACAAAGATCCTCTCTCTCTCCTTCTGCCTCTCTACGTGCGTTGCTGCAGATTAATGTAAACCTTAAACGTAAGAGGATCTCTGTAGAGATATTCAGATGCGGTAGGCTGAGAACGCACGAGCTCACGAGCAGATAGATAACAGGAGATGCAGAGAAACGCTGGAATTTGTAATGGAAAACGCAGTCTGTGACACAGGGCGAAAATGGACGGAAAGAACGGCTAGAACTGAAATGAGAACTAGCGAAAGACGATGGTGGGCAAAAAGGGTTGATGAAATGAACGGGAAATAGAAGAGGGAACAAGGAAATTCAAAAGGCTGTGATGAACAGGGAACGAGCAGCTACTTCTGACAAAAATTTCTGTCCCTCAATTTAAGTATTGGGACGTCGTCGAGAAAGAATAATAGAACTCTCTGGCAAAAAGTTCCCAAGAGTTTAAGAAGTTCTGCATACATTACCAAGTGGCTTCATAATTCTCTAACGCTATGCAATGCGATGAGCGATGTTCTATTAGAGGAAGAGAGAGAGAAAGAGATATCTGCGCCAACATTCGAAACGCAAATCAACGCTATAATTCATTGGATCAGCTGAAGAAACCAGACACACTTGGAGAAACGCGCTGAGAACATACTGGAAAATTATACGCCGGAGCGAGCGTTAGGAAGAGACTTGTGAAGAACGCCAAAGTCATTCCTAAAATCTATTATAGTCCGAAACGCCGTAGATCTGTTGCTGGAATTTCGCGATTCGGAGTGGAAAGGCGTCGATTTTCGCCACTTGGCGGACAGACCCGAGAGCGAGATAGCGAATTGGAAAAGAGAGTTTGGGAGAAAACATGAGAAGTAAGTACGAGAAAAGTAACGGATGGGGAAGGACGGGGAAATAGACAGAAGGGTACGTGAAGAAAGATCGTATAGGGAAGAGTTCGCATCTGCCAACGCCGGAAGCCAGTTCGTTACGGTCCGTCGACTCGTATAGAACGGGATACCAGGAATTTTCCAATTTTAAAGGCAGATACACCGTCAGATAATCGTAGGGGCAGGAAAGAGAAGAATGACTAACGCATCGTAGTCGAGTGATGAGATGGCGAACAAAGTAAAGTATCCGTTTTTCTCTCTCTTTCTCATTATACAGAAGTATAGTGTAACAATTTCAGCAAAATTGAGTGAAAGTTTACTTATGAAAAAATATTCCCTTATCTTTAATAAGTAGAACATAATGAATATTCGCTTATCAAAGAAACGAATTCGTTACATTCCACAATCAGTTGACTAAAAATTATATCGATACATAAAACTTGTCTCGTGAAAATAATCATATTAAATATGAATAGAAACTTTAATATTCCTAAATCGCCAGTAAATAATTAACATATAATACATTGTAAGAC
>NJRP01000045.1:1279061-1295030 GCA_003063835.1 Aphaenogaster floridana | reverse complement strand
ACAAGATAATCATCAATTGCAACATATTTACTAAGTGTCAAACGAGATGTCAAACGTTGAATATCTTCGTGACTTTGCACACACGAGTGTAGGATAGATAAATATAATTATACTTCAATCTCTCTCGCGCGTCACGTGTTTTCTTTCTCTTCGTCTGTCTCCCATATAAAATGATTGATGCGATACGTCAGCGAAACGCTGTTTTCGACAACGAGCAGCCCCTCCTCTATCCGATTTCAATATGACGGATGAATTTGCGAATGGCCATTTTGCCGGGAACTCGTAAGTACGAGATGAAAAATATTATATCAACACAAAATCACGTCAGCGTATCTCATATGCATAAATAGAGACACAGGAGTAGTATATAATACGATAGAACGCGAGTATAGAAATCGAATGATGTCAACTGTGAGGAAAAATCGATCTCGTATTATGAAACAACGAAGGAGATTAAACTCGTGTTTAAAACGGATTGTGTTAGACAAGAATAGTATTGGAATATTCCACGCTAAAGAGAGCAGTTGTTAGCAATTGCAAAGCTAATGGTGATAAATTGTTTATTCTGTAGGTAGAGACAAACGTATCTATATCGTTTCACAAACAATCACATCTAATATTACCGCGTGTTATGTTATAAGGTTTATATACCGTTAAACTCTAAAATTACAAAGATCCTCTCTCTCTCCTTCTGCCTCTCTACGTGCGTTGCTGCAGATTAATGTAAACCTTAAACGTAAGAGGATCTCTGTAGAGATATTCAGATGCGGTAGGCTGAGAACGCACGAGCTCACGAGCAGATAGATAACAGGAGATGCAGAGAAACGCTGGAATTTGTAATGGAAAACGCAGTCTGTGACACAGGGCGAAAATGGACGGAAAGAACGGCTAGAACTGAAATGAGAACTAGCGAAAGACGATGGTGGGCAAAAAGGGTTGATGAAATGAACGGGAAATAGAAGAGGGAACAAGGAAATTCAAAAGGCTGTGATGAACAGGGAACGAACAGCTACTTCTGACAAAAATTTCTGTCCCTCAATTTAAGTATTGGGACGTCGTCGAGAAAGAATAATAGAACTCTCTGGCAAAAAGTTCCCAAGAGTTTAAGAAGTTCTGCATACATTACCAAGTGGCTTCATAATTCTCTAACGCTATGCAATGCGATGAGCGATGTTCTATTAGAGGAAGAGAGAGAGAAAGAGATATCTGCGCCAACATTCGAAACGCAAATCAACGCTATAATTCATTGGATCAGCTGAAGAAACCAGACACACTTGGAGAAACGCGCTGAGAACATACTGGAAAATTATACGCCGGAGCGAGCGTTAGGAAGAGACTTGTGAAGAACGCCAAAGTCATTCCTAAAATCTATTATAGTCCGAAACGCCGTAGATCTGTTGCTGGAATTTCGCGATTCGGAGTGGAAAGGCGTCGATTTTCGCCACTTGGCGGACAGACCCGAGAGCGAGATAGCGAATTGGAAAAGAGAGTTTGGGAGAAAACATGAGAAGTAAGTACGAGAAAAGTAACGGATGGGGAAGGACGGGGAAATAGACAGAAGGGTACGTGAAGAAAGATCGTATAGGGAAGAGTTCGCATCTGCCAACGCCGGAAGCCAGTTCGTTACGGTCCGTCGACTCGTATAGAACGGGATACCAGGAATTTTCCAATTTTAAAGGCAGATACACCGTCAGATAATCGTAGGGGCAGGAAAGAGAAGAATGACTAACGCATCGTAGTCGAGTGATGAGATGGCGAACAAAGTAAAGTATCCGTTTTTCTCTCTCTTTCTCATTATACAGAAGTATAGTGTAACAATTTCAGCAAAATTGAGTGAAAGTTTACTTATGAAAAAATATTCCCTTATCTTTAATAAGTAGAACATAATGAATATTCGCTTATCAAAGAAACGAATTCGTTACATTCCACAATCAGTTGACTAAAAATTATATCGATACATAAAACTTGTCTCGTGAAAATAATCATATTAAATATGAATAGAAACTTTAATATTCCTAAATCGCCAGTAAATAATTAACATATAATACATTGTAAGACAACTTGACTGGCCATAGATGGTATTATATTACTACGTATCAACCATACGGGTTGTGGTCCTCTACGTGTAACAAATTTAATATTAATAAATGCTAAAGCATCTATTATATTTTCCCCCCTCCCCCCGAACATCCTCCCATCACGAAAACTGTTAGAAAATTTATTGCGAAAAAGAAATAGAATAGATGCTTTAACATTTATTAATATTAAATTTGTTACACGTAGAAGACCACAACCCGTATGGTTGATACATAGTAATATAATACCATCTATGGCCAGTCAAGTCGTCTTACAATGTATTATATGTTAAATATGAATATTACAAGAATTTGGTCTACAACGGTATTATTTCTTATCTATACTTAATGATATCAGTGCAATTTTGGTTTCTGTTCGAGGAATCAAAATGTTATCTTTATGTTCCGCTCAGTCTGTTGATATAAATTTATGCACTGAGAAAAAAATGTATGATATTTGGAACTATAATGACATAGTAAATGATTATTAGTTAGGAATATCATTTTTATAATAAGTATTACCATTTATGTTGGTGACAATTACGATATAGACATAGTATAAGTGACCCATGTAAAATTTTTACCAATAATTATAATCATTTGAAGTAAAAATACAGTAAGATAGAATATATGGAAGAATATATGGGTAAGAGAAATTAACCATTTTATATAGTCAATACAATTGGAATATTTGGCAAATATTGGTACAGGTAACCATATTCTTAGCATGCTTTACTATACACATGGTAATAATAACGAAGAAAATATGATGACTATAAATCTGTGTTCACTCTGCTATATTTTACATGTTTAAATAAACTATAAAAATATGTTTGAGGCCAAAACTTACTATAAAATACAGTGAGATTATTGTTATTCCAACCATTTTTTCTCTCAGTGTGTAAAGATAATCGATTGCAGATAATATTCCATATTATAACGAGAGTATCAAACATTTCTTAATTACATTCGTCAATTATTTGCAATAAAATTTAAAGTATATTCCCGCATTCGAGAAACTATTCATCGTACAGACTAATTTAATTTCATTCTCAATAAACGGACTAATATAATTTGCGCGTCTTTCATGCGCGGTAATAAAGGAATCTTAACGTAAGACGTACAAAAGGTAGAACGTACTTTTCATTAAGGGGTGGTTTTCCGGTATCGCTTCTTCTAGGCGTCCTGGGCTCACCATTCTCGTCTCTGTAGAAAGCGTATAAGCTCACAGAAAATCCTAAAGCGTGCAGGATCTCGTGTTTAACGGTGCTGAGCAACGTTTCCAACTCCTGTGGTTTCGTGCTGATGCTTCCCGGGCATAGGTTGGCATGACCAGCTATCGGCCTGGAAGCAATTTAGTTCGCTTCAGCAACCGCGAGAAATCTCCTTCCATCTTTATTTTAATTATAGCGCGTCTCTCAAAATTGTATTAGTTCTTCCATTATCATTTCCTTGAAAAATACATAAGAGTTCTTTAAGATGTTTTCGAGATAGATATATGATTACTGGAAAAATAAATTTGCATATAGACATAAGAGTATAATTTCCACGAAAGATATTTGAATCGATATTAAAAGTTGCGTAACGCGCTATATGTTACGTAAAATGTTTTTTCACACTTGAATATTTCAAGGATTTTTCCATAAGCAAGCGGCAACGCGACGCACGAATATCGTCGATCTATCACGATCAGACGTCGTGCGAATAATAAAATTCGCGCAACGCCATTTACATCGACCGTGGTACGACGTGCGCGACGTATGTACTTGACAGACAAATTTAATCTACTCAATATGCGTTCACGTTTCGGCGGAATCATAAAGTTAGACGTCAAATCAGAGAGCATCGTTTTGCTTCTACAATTTTCGATTATAAATCCGATCCTATAAAATTTCTTCGATTGCGCGAACGATTTCTTCTTATATATCTTAAATAATCAATAATTTTAATAATTGACATCTATTTTTAACGATAAATGAATTATCAGTATTTTACATTATCGTTACTAATACGACTGTATAATAACTATATAGAAACAAATTATAACAATTTAAAACAAAGATCAATTTAAATAAACAAGACAATATTTAGAACTACTTTGCTGAATAAACAAAATAGAATGTATCGTTTTAATTAAAATCATTAATATGAGAGTTCGCCATTGTTAAATCGCTCGTCTCGTACAAACAGTCTCTCTTATAAATCTTGTCAAATATTTAATCCGACGTTCTCATGAAATATATTCATGCCAGATGGTGTTTGCCTTCGTCTCTACTCTTCCGTTCATACAAATAGCTAAAATTGCGCATGTTTCAATCATGACGCGCACTTATTCAATGTATTATTAATAACATTCTCAAATACCAAAATATCGCCAAAATTAAATTCACGTTACTGCTAAACAATGATGAAGAATATATTTTTAAATTTATACGATAGGAACCCATAATTCTGTAAAAATCTATATCTGTATTTCTTACTTGATATTAGTGACAATAATGCATAAAACTTTTATAAAAAATATTATAGTACTACTTAAATCTATTATACAGCTTACATAAAATTGTTAAATATTGCGTTTAGCTAATTAAAATAATAATTAAAATAATAATTTGGACTTACCTATCTAAGGCTGCTTCCTGTTGACAATGAGCAGCATAGGCTACCGTTAAGCCTTTATGACATCTTTCAGTCTGCATAGCGGATACATAAAAGACAAAATCGGCACCGTCGATTCCTGGACCAGCTTTACTTCCTTCAGCTATTCCGCAATTGTGTCCCGTTGCATTACATGTTCTGCAAACCTATATACAAACATACACATTCAAAAAAGTCAGAAAAAGACATACAATAATCAGAGAAAGCACAATTGTTATTTTAAAGAGATCAAGCAATTTTCAATTTCGTGATAATTATGAGTTAGAAATACAAAATTTTTACTTAATTTGTCTTTTGACATCAAGAATTTTATACCGATGTAAGATAAAGTTACAAGCAATCTTACTCATCATAATGTGTCAGACGTGCAAAATACTATAAAGAAGATTGCATCCTGTAAGCGACAAAGTATCCGGAAACATTAACGCTGACGAACCGGAGCGGAATCACATTACCGTCAAGACACCTTCGGCGAGGAGATAAATAATTTTACGCCGTCAGTGAATACCGTGAACAACAAGGGTGATGACGCCCTCGCCTTAATAAGTTATCCGACACCAATTCGCCTCTCAGGGCCACTCATCAATTAGCGCCTCTCGTTTCCAGGCTGCTGTCGTTAAAGCACATCCCCTCAGTACAAGTCTCGGTAATCGATCAAGATGAAGCGTCAATGAAATATCGTATCTCTTATTTCGAATATATGTGAACTACGTGAAAATATAGAGATCCTGTCATCTGTCGCGATTATGGTTTGTCATTTTTTGCGAAAAGAGAAAAATTTACTTCGTATATTACGAGCCATAAGCTCGCAGTTAATATTTGCGGATAGTTATAATTATATACGAATAGATTCAATCATAATAATTATAACTGCTAACATAAATTATATTATATAAATGATATAAATTATATATTAGCCTATTCTCATTTATATTTGATAAATTATATTGTACGTCATTGTAGTATTATCAAAATTCTGATAATTTTAAATTTAGTAAATCGGAGTTATCCCGGAGGTAATTATAACAATTTTTTTAATAGTATTATCCAATATTAGAAATTTCGGATTAAAAAAACGTCTAACATACTGTATTTATATACTCAATGATAAATAATAAAAATATTTAATTCTTTAATATGTCAGGATTTATTTTATTTATATTAATCTAATTTTGACATTTTATGTTATTAAATTTAGCCTTCAATTAAATTAATGTTCATCTATCATTTAATATATAACTGAAATAAATCCCTTAATATATGTATATGTATATACATATAAAATCACTAACGTTAAATATGTCCCAGTTTCTTATAATAACTAATTGTTAGATGGATAATCACAAAAATTATTCGCTTAACATAAATTATAAAAAATAAATCAAAATTTATTATATAGATTTCAAATTCTATATTTCAGAAATTTCACATCAAAGCAAAAATATAAAAATTGTAAACAGTATACCATCAATACAATTAACTTTTATGCTCCCTCCCTCTCTCTCGCATAATAATTCAAATAGGTAAAATATTTCTCTAAATTGAATGATTATACAATATGTATGTAAATACAGAGCATGAAATGCAAAATATTCCACAAACCACACATTCTATCTTCCTATAGATTATAGATTCGTTAACAGATTTTTAATCGATTATTCCGTAACAAGAATTTAAATAAGCGTCATTTCATCCTATAATTAATTTTCGATATAGAATATCACACAAACTCTAGATTAAAATAGATACTTATTTAAAATTAAATTACAAAATAAAATTTTTGCTAAGATGTAATCGTGAATTTTTGACCATTTTATATCGTAAACGAGCAGGTTGTGAATTCCACATGATTCCCCAATGCCTAAAATACGCCAATGCTCGATCTACTCCTTTGACTGGCTCCGATATTTATTGCACGGTTTAACTCGGCTTAGAGAACTTATCGGGTAATTACTTACGTCAAGATGGTCCTCCGGGACACGTACTTCACCGCACATAGTAACAGGACGGCAAGTATCTATACAGTGTGTGTGGTGGTCCTTGACGAAAACTTGACTACTCTCGCATTTCCTGCAAGCATACCGAAATGCCGGAAATTATTCACGGAAATAAAGCTCGTCAGAATTAGATTGTGAAATATCGCGTTTCCGTAAGCGTACCAAAACACCAGAATTTGCTCATGAAAATAAAGTTTATCGGAATTAAATTATAAAATATCGCGATGTTAGACTCAATCTACGCGTCAAAATTGTTTAATGTTATTTAATATAAATTCTTAATGTAAATTAACTGATTTGTGTGACTTCCTGCGGGACATTTATTCCGCAAAATCTGTAAATACAGAAATTTTAATATAAATTCCCATAAGAAAATTTATGTCTACTGAATTTCAACACGTTCAACAAAAATATTTCATATTGTATTTGCATAGACCTGTCCATAAATACATCTCGTCCTGAAGGAGGAAATAGCTATCAAGACTTACAAGTGAGAAGAATAAAATTTTATTTTTCCTTCCTATCAAACACGCTCTCCGCAAGAACTTGCGCGAAATTATTAGCCGTCACTTAAGCGAAAGCCTGAAGAAGTCGAATGAAATTACGAATATTAATGAAAAAAACCAGAAGAGAGTGAAATCATTTTAAAGGGACATAAAATATTTATAAAAATCCGTATTACGTATATAGATTAACACAGAAAAGACTAACTTAAATTAATGGCAATTTTTACTAAAAACGAATATAATTATAGATATTTCTATACATCGGACATTAATTTACGTTATATTATCTTCTCTCGTCCATATTATTTCTCAAATATATATATTTTCAAATATGTAATTTAATTAAATGATGCGTCTGTGTGTGAAAACGTTTTCATATATGCCAATAAGTATTTAAATGAGAGCTTCAGATTAATATTCTATTAAAGTCTACTTGAAATTAGCTCCTGTGTAAATGTGCTATGTAAATTGATACAGCATGATAATATTGACGTGGTATTATAATGAAGCTGACTATAGATTTCACATTCTTCTCTTTTTCCGAAGTACTATACCCTCGTGTACGTTTTTGAGTGGTATTATCTGACAAGAGTCAAAGCAGGACAGCGACGCTGCTTCGGGACATCCCGATGGAACTGAAATGGCTATCGCAGGACAACGATGTTCCATCGACGCCGGACGATATCGACCTAGTATATACTTTTATAAGGTAAAAGTAGATACGACTATATCAGATATGATGGTGCTACCGGCAAGCAAGGATAAAGAGGGCTCAAGGGAGAGGTGAGCACTAAAGAGAAGGTGCACTTCGCTAAATAAACGTCGTGACACAAGCATGTTCGACGTCTCTGGTAAGAGGACGTTCTCGTTGATGTTGCATCGAAATTGAAAAGAGGAATGACATACACTGCCTAGTAGTGAATTTTTTCACAAAGAAATAGAAATTAGTTAATAAATTCTGGCGGAGTATAAAAAACAATGTCTATACATGTAATTATCTTGTCGTAAGTTTGATTAAATAACAAATAACATAGTATCTAAAAACGATTTTTAAATTACCTTTATAGATATATAAGTATATATCTTTTATTCTTAATATCATTTGTTATATATCTTTTATTTGTTTAATTTTTGTTGAAAGAGATGCATTAATTACATTTTGACAACATTACGCATAAAATATCAAAGTCATGAAAATATCATAAATATTAAATTTACTATAAATGGTTACAATATACACAATATATATTTCAAGCTATAATAAGGGAGGGGAGGGGGGAATTAACCGGATCTGATGTCATGAACGGACTGGTTAATTTTCACCGAACAATATGCGGATAACATCAGCGTCCGATATTGTGCGACATTGATCACTGCAAATTGGATGAAAGACCGAGAGAATTAATTAATGTCGCATCAATAATGGGAAAAATATCCATTATTAGCGCTATGTAATGTAAACCGTGTTACTTGCTGATGTACAAGTTTCGCATTCGTTTACGATAGAGAGAAAGAGATTAACTTTCCGGAGTCACGTATAAATTCGAAAAACTTTAATTGTCTACTAAATCTAAGCTCTCTACGGCTTCGAGAGGTATATGCCAAACGTATAAGTCGCTAATCGGATCATGTTTTGGCTGACAATGAGTTGACTTGCGAAAGGCAAAACAGTTTTCTGATTCCACCGAAGAATTTCAGGTTCAAATTGCCAGATAGGTACATCTGGGTTGTTCGAGAGACTTTCAGAGAAAAACTACCTGGCATATACCTACCATGCGCCGCAGTGAAAATATTTCTTGTGTTCCAAGATCATGACGTATAAGTCTTTCAATTTCTTGGAATTTACGATTTCGATCTCGTGTAATGCCGAGCTTCGAAATCGACCACGTCCATAGGAAGAAACGCTGTCCGTAAATAGTACAGCAGTTTCCAAGCAATTTACTGTTCCGTTAAGAGTATCCTCCGGCTTCCTCTTCTTCTTGTGCCTTCCTCGTTCAAGATCCTCGCAGAGAAAACGGAGGTGCGACTTAAACCGTTTCTCTATTGCCGACGCGAGATACATTCTTGTCAAGATAGAATCTCGCAATTTCGGGGACTTCGCAAAGTCGGCTCGATATCGCTACCGTTTTTTCGTGAAAATTATTCGCATTTTCCTTTCCGGAGGGAAGTAAAACAGTTCAAAATGTCTGCTTATAATAGTAAGCATGAAATATACAAAATATTAAATTTATTTTTATAACTTAACAATTTTTTTCTTTTCAAAAATGTCGAAATAAGGATAGTTCAATCGTAAACTAGCAAAAATAAAAAAAGTCATAAATTAAGTTAATTCAAGTAAACCCTTTAATAAAATTTTAATCTAAAGTTTAATTATTATAAATTCAAAGACACATTTAAAATCTCGTCAAATTATTAATCGATATTGATATATGATATTGAATCTATTCTTCAGAAATAAATTATCCAGTCTTCCATAATGAAAATTTATCAATTTTTACATGAGATGTAGGATAAACATAATTTTTGTATAATTTTTGTATATATATATATATATATATATATATAATCATGTCTAATACTTATTTATTAAAAATTTATTTGAAGCGTATTTATTGTGTTCTCTCTTTCATGCTCGAGATGATAGCAATTTATTTCATAATAATTGCCTCATATTTGCCTAACGTGCAAATTTAATCCAACGTGGAAGCGCGGGCTTACAGAGTTAACGTTTAATCCCTTCGGGATGACGATTGATCCCACCAAAATGACGTTCGATCCCATCTAAATACACACATATGTGCAAACGATGAGTAAGCGAAAACCTTCTCTGCTACGGTAATCAGCGATACGTTACATTGGCAAATGGAAATATATGTAACGCAAATCATATCGTAATTATACAATTATTTATACAATTATTACATATAAAATTTATATAAATTTTATTTTATGTATGCTATTCAAAATTAATATTAATATCATTTCTACTATCAAAACTTAACGAAATGTGATAAAATTTTAACGTCTTCGAAAGAATGACACTTTTTAAATTTGAGATTTTCTACATTTTATTCATGTTGAAAT
Organism: Aphaenogaster floridana; assembly: GCA_003063835.1. Classification (NCBI taxonomy): domain Eukaryota; kingdom Metazoa; phylum Arthropoda; class Insecta; order Hymenoptera; family Formicidae; genus Aphaenogaster; species Aphaenogaster floridana. The sequence continues at coordinate 1,284,710 of NJRP01000045.1, read as the reverse complement.
TTTCCCAAACTTAACTTGCTAATCAAGAATAATATTTATATTACATAAATATTTAATTGCAAAAATGAATAATCATACGCAAACATGGTCCTATTCTAAAAGCATGAAGTCATTGTCGGACTATCCATAGCTTCTTTGATATCGGAATTTTCGAAATTCGGGAATACTTTCCGGCACGATGGCGAGGACGAAGACGCTGATGGTGACTTCCAAAGAACTTTATCGTTCAGGTAACTTAAAGGAGTCCCGAGCACTTTGAAAGCACCACTCCGCTGCACTTACTCGGGACACGTAATGCCGGGAGTACGGATTTGTTGCAGTGACACGCTTTCTGCATTACCAAGAGCTCGTTGGGTACCGACACCAACCCAACATCCTTCGGTTCCTCTGAAGATGTATAACAGCTGGTGAAAACCACACGATTCACAGTTATCGAATGAAAAAAATTAAATAAAAATTAACACACGAATTTTAGATGTAATAGAGACGTACGCGTTGTTTCCACATACATATATCTACGTGTCAAAACTACCATTTCTTTTCTATCCTTTTAAAATCTTATTTAAAAAAATCTTCAATTATTTATTCATAGAGAAAAAGATTTCAAAACGATTAAAGATATACTCGTCCCAAATATAAAAGTTTTAAAATTTAATTTTAATTTTACTAGATAAGTTTCATTGATACTATTATAATGCGCAACCGCAAACTCTCTCACAGCATTCAAGTGATAATGTTCTTCACTTAGCGCTCGAGTCAGCCCTTTGTAGTGAACATACCGAGAGATAAAAGCAGAAGGCGTTTATATGCGCCTTATGCAGTTTATATGCGCGCGTTATATGTAAAACTGTATATATGCATATATATATATGTAACTGAGAATGCTCATTTTCCTTTGAAAACGGAAATCCGTTATATTCGTCTTCTTCCTGCATCCTTTCAGCCACAATAGTACCTTATATTCTCCTTCGTTGCTGTAGCAAGAAGTGTTAATGCAATTCTAAAGCTACTTTAGTATACGTATAATCGCGTCATCTCTTCTTTGTGAAAATTTAATTCGATTCGTATTTTTTATATTCGTCGAAACTTTCAGCTTACAGTCGTGCTCCCATTTTTCGCATTGTGTATATCAATTAATCTATTTCAATTAATCTATTTGTTAAAATTCTGGGTATTGGTAATTCACACACATATCCGCTACAGTTTTAATTCGAGTCCCACTAGACGAGACTGAGACTAGAAATTTTATCGAACTCATAATAATATAACGGTGTACTCGAGATTCGTCATATATTGGCCATGTAAAGATATAACTGCTCGAACACTGCTGCATGTACTCGTAAATTTTGCACAGACATAGAGTAAAGTAGCGAAGTAGTTAAGGACGAAGAGTACTTAAGAGAGAAACTTCTCCAAAAACGGCGAGCAGTCATCGCACTGAACACTGGCACACCTGGCCCGTCTGACATATAAAGCGGTATACTACTTGCGTACAGATCCTTCATAGACGATGAAGTAGATGTGGTCGAGCGTGCAGTACGTTCGACCGAAGTCAACACCAAAGCAAACTACTGCGGCCTACGGATCAAGTAGTGTATTCTCGTACGTGATCAGCCTATACCACTACGCAAATGTTGGCGGATTCTAACCTTGGTGGTAGCTAAGTTCGCGTTAACACTGACCACTAGAGTAAAAGACCACATAGAGACCACATAGAGTAAACCTACCAATATGGAACGCGGAGAACATTTATTAATTTTCGAAAGCCCTTCCAAAACGTACGAGAATTAAATTGGCAATAAGTTCAACTCCAAAAACGTTTTAAAATTTATTTCGTTGTCGAGAGTGACGGGTAATAGAAAGGCTGCAGGTGATGATGATAAAGGGGATCGAGATAAATGAGATAAATAAAGAGTCATTGAAACGCGAAGATTAATGCCGACTCGTCAATTATCTTCTTGCTAAAACGACAATAGTTTTCTCGATAACAAGCAGGCAAAGCTGAAACATTAAGTTAAAAATTAGAAAAAAGCGTAAAAAGCGAAGAAAGAAAAACTCAGACATTCACGATCGATTTCATTCAATAACGATAAATTCTCATGTCTGCCGTGTCTTTTACTTTGTAAGTTGCATTATTCTTAAAAAGTAAAGAGACGCTACTAGTAAGATCGGCGTCAAGAGTTTCCCTACCTGGTGCAATTTGAATGCAATAACTACTTGCAATCCCTTTGTTGCTGGAATAAAAAAAGAACTGAAGAAAATGCACAAGAATAGACGGTGTCTATTGTCCGTCCAGATTTATTATTCTTTGTAATGAAGATACTAAAGCGCAACGTAATGAAAGAAGTTCATGGATATATCAAGCGTTATGATCACATTAATTTGATATCGCAATTAATATTTAAAAAATCAAAAACTATAAATACTTAATAATATTCTTTGGATATATAATAAAAATTTTTTAAATCGATAAAATGCAAAATTGATAAATTGTTGTATTTCTGAGTTTTAACTTCCAAGAATAGAGTGCAAATTAAAGATTAGACGATAATTCATTTTCGAAATTCGTCAATAAAATCACATTCAAAAGCTATTCATTTAATTTAAACTCCTCAATTGCATATCAGATCCAAAGCACAGAACACAAATCAATCAAATTTATACACATTCATCGCAATAGTTTATTTATTGCAAGAGTCAGAGAGAGAGAAATATATACATATATAATTTTTTAACTAAAAGGTGATTTATATATCCAAAGATCATTGTCAATTAAAAGTATGTCTATTAGCAAGCTGCAATTCTAAAGATAATCACTTAAAGATACGAGCTGCAAGAATGTCACCTTTCACACTTCAGTTTCGCTTTATACATTTCATTTTCCATTTAGAGCTCATACATTAAAACTTTTTTTACATATGTGTCTGTTGATATGTACCGTGTAAAAAAACCGCAATAAGTAGATAACGTTAATGAGCCACGTGGTTTGCGGCTGAAGTTAAGAGCGCTGACGTTAATTAGAGCGGTATACGTCATTATCCCTTTTCAGTAGCCTGCATTTCTCGTTTCTCGTTTCTACCACGTCGTGTTCCGCGAACAGTGGGGACGTGACACTGCCAGCATATGAGCTCGGAGAATAGATGGGAGATTGGTTCCCTTCGACATAATTATGTCTCTTTGATGTAATTATTTGTAGACACGTGTGGATGAAGCACACGCGCGTAGGTAACTTCGTCAAAATGCTTTCATTCATTTCCGAACAAACTACATGAATTTTAAACACGAGACTCAGGTCGAAACCCCTTAAAAGCAACGTAACGAAATGAAAGGTATACGTGTATTATTTATTAATTTTATTATAATAATCCATGTTTTGAAGTAATTCAGAATAGATATGAAAACATCCTGTCAAGAAAACGAAGTATTTTTTGAAAAAATCATTTCATTCATTTCGATAAATAGCAAGTAATATCGAAAAAAGTATTATTAAAAAATAAATTAAGTTTCACAATTAATATATGAATTTTGTTCGCATTATTTAAAACATCCTCGAACGCTCGATATAAACTGCCAATCAATGCTGCGATAAAAAAATCCGTCATTACGAATGAATAAAGTTAAGTTAAGGTGATTCAAGCTACGCGCGGAAGATAACGGAGATCCAATTACAATGTGATCTGTTAACGTACTCGAAGTTCACTAATTATCCTTTGTAACCTGTAACCTTTTGATACCGCGTACTTAAAGTGTAGCCGACGCTAAGAAAATTTTTCAAAGCTGCCAGCTAATAATTAATTTTCGTGCAATGTCGACGTGGCAACGGAAAAAGCTCTTTCATGTAGCGACGTCACACAGGCGCACTTTAAAAAAGATCGCGCCATAGCAGGAGGGATACCGAATACATAGTATTTCGTTAATTAGTTGGTATTAAAACGCTCCCCTTTCTCGAGGCACAATACATTGTTTTCTCCGGCGCAAACGTCTTAGAAAATGTGAAAGTAAGAACGATTATATTTATAGGACATAAGATGTCCTTTTGAGGGCATTTCAAAAAGGTTGGCTGAGGCTATTCTTAATGTTTAAGCTTCTCCTAACTCTTTCTGATAGCTTGCTAAATTTATCTTTGTCGACGTTAACCTTTGATATTTTTCTGCTAATTAATTAGTTCACGTAAAAACATGTCCCAATCATAATAATAAGCTCGTTATTTGTAAATTAGTAGCAACTTGGAGATATTTCATTATTCGATAAATTGAAAATTAATTTAGCGAGTTACGCCCTCGCCGTAAAGTCCCGCGAATGAAAATATTAACTTTTGCTTGAAGAATACCTTTTAATAGGAATTCTACGAATGGATATCGGCTGCTTATGGCATAACTTTCCAAGAGAGATAAAAACTTGTCTACCGTAACATTTTCCAAGAACTTTACCACCCTACTGAGACGCAAGGCGAAAGCAAAGTTTCCATATTACTTGCCGCTTCGAAGGGATTCTAGCAACGAGCTCGATCAATCTAGAACTTATTTGCGCTTAAGGAGCAATACACGAAAGCGTTTTATTGCTCATTTTCATTGCGGTATATAAATATAAGATTACATACAATTTAACGTACAAAGCAAATTTCTGAAAATTCAAATTAATTAAATTCGTAATATTTGTCTAATTTGGCTAATAATAACTAAAATAAAAAATATACTTTAAATAAGAAAATAAAGTAGATAATTATATATTATTATATGTTCTACACGACAATAATCAGAGCAGATTCAAATTATTTTAAATGTTATTATTACTGAACCGCGTCTAACCCTTGTCAATTTTTTGAAACGTTGCACAGAGGGAGATTATTGTTATCGGAACACAACGCGAAAGTAAATTTCGCGCTCGTCTGTTGCGAATAATGGATTCGCGAGAGCGGAGAGCTGCATCAACGGCGCCGGGAGCTTGTACCGATAGCGAGTATAGCGCAGATACTCACGGGAGCCTTTTCAGCAGGGTATTATAGCCGGGGGATATTTATGAATCGAAGGAAGAGGATCCCCGGAAATCCTGCAGGAGATGCTATCCTATCCTATCCCGTGGCGCTATCCCATCCAGTCTCCCGTAATCCCTATTGGATCTGCCGAGGTTGATAAAGGAAAACCGTATGGCGTAGAAGAGAAACCATGCCATAGGCCGTTCGAACATCGGCCGTTGTCGTTCTACGCTGATGCCATGGTTGCGTAGCCATTAATTGAATGCATATCTAAGCTTCTGCGAAGTCAAACTGATCATGACTGATCAAGTTTGAGAATAAGTCTTACTAATTTTATGAGATACAAAGCTAAATAGATAGAGATAAAAAGAAAGAGAGAGAGAGAGAGAGAGAGATCGCAATCCAATAATTTTCAATATATTCTAAAATTAGATACGTCACCTCCCCCCCCTCATCACAATTATCAAACTTATAATTCAAAATCCAGAAGCATAAATATACTTTCGAAATATATTTTCTAGTTTTCTTTTAACGAAACGTATAAGGTAACTGGAGAGAAGACTCTAAACATTTTGTATTTAATTTATAAAAGAAATAATATATATATATTTCAATTAATTAAAATAAATGTATTTGTTATTAAAAGAATACAGTATTAAAAAACATTATAAAAT
>NJRP01000045.1:1229413-1274334 GCA_003063835.1 Aphaenogaster floridana | reverse complement strand
GATTCGAATTCGAACTATTCGCACACCTCTAATTACCGGAGAATGAAATGCATTCTAATAAGGGAATGTTCTATCGCAGTCACAAAACTGGCGCGACAAATGTGTTGTACCAGATTCAACGCGAGCAGATTGCGCGATGCAACGACAAGGTTTCTTCGACAATACGCCAAAGCGCGCGCGTTTGCTCCTTCCAACAATTCCAGCCGTCGTCTCTCACGCCATTCATGCGAGGAAAGAGAGTTCAGGCTCGGTTCCGCTCGACTCCGGCGAATTGGCAAGGGACGTTCGTAGGAAAGAGCGATTTAGCGGTGAAAGGTGAGAACGACGGGTAGAAACAACGGCGACGAGAACGAGATGGGGCGAGTCGGAGACGGAACAAAAATAAACGCCGAGAAGCGATCCGATTAAAAGTTTGAACGGGCACCCACTACTCGCGAAACGGAGCGCTTGCGCCGCGCGTTCTCGTAATGGATTTTAGAGTACCCGGCCAGTACCGAAAGTGGTACGGACCTTCGTGAATTTTTACAAAGATCTCCGCGTGCTTTGGATATCGTAAGAGAACGGCCGTATCTACGCGCGCGAATTCGTTACGCGTACTCGCTCTGACTTTGTAACAGAAAGTGACGCGTACGGTCAGACACGAAAAGTACGTACGAATAGATATTCCCTCAACAAGTTTATGCTGTAAAGATAGTTGCCTACAGCGTAGGTGTACAAATGCTGACCTATAATTATATTTTTAATAAAAATCATTATTATGCGATTACTTCCCAATTTAAATATTATTACTTATTCAAAAAAATTTAGAAGAAAGTAAGATTCGACTCAATACGATATTACGTTATTTGAGAGTCAAAGGTTTCGTTATATGTACACCATATTCTCTATTGTATTCCATTTTCGCCTACTGTGGCAGCAGCTGTGGCAGCAGCTGTTAGTCTCGCGGAGTATGTCACCATTTTCGGACCCCCGCTGATTTTATTTCCGAAATGGACTTGCTGGTGGTACGACCGCGATAATGCGACCACTCCTGATGCTCCCATTAGTCTGTGGACTTTATCACGCCGTGACACCATGAGCGATGATGAAATTTTGTCCGTGAAGTAATGGCACATAGACTTATATGCATATACTGATAATGTCGAATTTTAATTGACATTTTCCTTACTAGGCCTTGTTACACACACATCTGAAATATAAATTTAGGAATATTCTTTATAAATCGTAAAGAAGAGCGTTATTATTATAAAAATATTTAAAAATGACTAAACTTAATTCAGAGTATAGTAATTATTTAATTTTATGTAAAACGTCTAGACGGCAATTTAATTATTTCTTCAATTATCTCGTCACAGAGTTTATTATATAAACCACTTGATAAATTAATTAAAATATTCTTTACATTGATTTTACTATGATAGTGTAATTGTACAGACAAGATCGTCTGTATGTGCATGCTATCGTTCGTTGTCGATAGCCCGTAACGATGATCAATTTCCGTCCGTCATCTTGCTATTTTTTTACACATTTTTGCTAACTCATCATATCATCTATTTGTTGTGATCGATGACTTAAGAAAGATATTTGTGGTAGTAATCTTATCCGTAACTGTTCTGTCGAGAGTAATGCGTATGTATAGTTACACTCTGCCGCAATAAAGTATCCATCAACTGAAGTGTAACCACAAATTTCGAAAGCTTTCGTACGTTATAATCTCCCATTTCTCCCGTGACGTTATAATCTTCTCCATATGGAAGATCGTAAAGCTCACAGCGTGATAATTTTTGTCATAACAGAAATCGTAAAAGCTATTTTAGTGCGGCGCGTTTGAAACGATCTACTGCACGTAACCGCGAAGCTATCAAAAATAACGTTTTGTACAATGCACTTTATCCGATTACGTAACTGTGTGTACGAGAGAGAGAGAGAGAGAGAGAGAGAGAGAGAGAGAGAGAGAGAGAGAGAAAGATATGATAACTGTAACATGAGTTACATCAAAATACATGTCAATATACATAGTAGTTCGCAAACAGATGATTTGAGCGATATTTGATATATCCATGAAATTGTTAAATTATTTTCCTGAACTTAGTAATAATAAACACGGTAAGAAAGAAAATTATTCATATATAATATAACAATCATTATATAAATCTAAGTATAATCTCATAATTTATATTATTAATGATCTTCACTCACGTCATCAAATGTCGTCGCAAAAATGATATAAAAAGAAAACTAACAAGTAAACCTACCCAAAAGGTACACTCCAATTTTGATGAACGTTTAATATGTTGTATTCTAGACAAAAATAAGGGACACATATTTTTTTATACGTGCCCATATTCATGTTTAGGGAGTGAAATACCCCTTTGAAAATAGTCGAATTTTCTCTTTAGAGGCGAATATCTCCGAAACTATAAAAGATAGAAAAAATTTTTTAAAACAAAAGTTTAATGATTTGAAGAGTACTTTATATACTCTTTAGGGTGTTTAGTTTTAATTGCCCCAGACAAATATCTCGAAAAATATAAAAGATATGGAAAAACGTTTCAGACAAAAGTTGTTTGGATTGAAGGGGGACATAAGATAGCTATACCATTTTGTTTATAGATGGCGCCACTTTCGAGATATTCACTGATTATTACTTTTCTTAAATGGAAACCTCCATTTTTCAATGCATATTCTTGTATGCTTATCTCGAGAGCTTTTCAAAACACTATAATAAAATATTTTTTTTATTAAGTATTGTACTTTTCAAGTTATAAGGCTTGAAAGTTACCGCCGGCATTAGCATTACCCAAGATGTACCGCGTGAAGGTTGCATGGTCGGATTTACACCTCAGAGAGAGTTTAAAGTCATTAAATATTGCGGGAGTGACGGACCGTGGAGTCTAGCAAATTTTTTACGCATACAAGTTACTAAGCTACAAATATACATTATAGCAAAAAGTGTGTTAGATTCCACGGTTCGTCACTTCTGCAATATTTAATGACTTCAAACACTCTCTGAGGTGTAAATCCGACCGTGCAACCTCTACGCGGTACACCTTGGGTAATGCTAATGCTGATACTGTAACTTTTAAGCCTTATAACTCGAAAAGTACATAATGAAAATATATTTGATTATAGTGTTTTGAAAAGCTCTCGAGATAAGCTACAAGAATATGCATTGAAAAATGGGGGTTTCCATTTAAGAAAAATAATAATCAGTGAATATCTCGAAAGTGGCGCCATCTGTAAACAAAATGGTATAGCTATCTTATGTCCCTCTTCAAACCAAACAACTTTTGTCTGAAACGTTTTTCCATATCTTTTATATTTTTCGAGATATTTGTCTGGGGCAATAAAAACTAAACACCCTGTATATACAGGGTGTCCCATTTTCAAAAACGCACCTCGATAATTCTTCAACGAAGCATTTTCAGCAAAAATGTTTTAGACAAAAGTTGTACGGTTTCGAGGGGCACATAAGATGGTGTCATTAGTTTGAGCTTGAATAGTTGCTTGAAGGTCACGTGAAGGTCACCTTCAATTTTTTAAATAGAACCGCCAACTTTTTATTGCATATTCTTGTAGTTTATCTCGAGGGTTTTCCAAAATACTATAATAAAGTTATTTTTCATTAAGTTCTTTCCGAGTTGAGGCTTAAAAGTTACAGTATTTTGACATAAAATACAAAATATCTTGTAAGACATTCATTTTTTTACACCAATTCGAAAACTGAATGTTTTACAAGATATTTTGTATTTTATGTCAAAATACTGTAACTTTCAAGCCTCATAACTCAGAAAATACTTAACGAAAACACATTTAATTATAGTGTTTTGGAAAGCCCTCGAAATAAGCTACAAGAATATGCAATAAAAAGTAGTAAGTTCCATTTAAAAAATTGAAAGTGACCTTCACGTGACCTTCAAGCAACTATTCAAGGTCAAACTAATGATACCATCTTATATGTCTCTCGAAACCGTACAACTTTTGTCTAAAACATTTTTGCTGAAAATGCTTCGTTGAAGAATTATCGAGATGCGTTTTTTAAAATAGAACACCCTATATATATATATATATATATATATATATATATATATAACAATGACAATATCTTTTATAGTTTCGGAAATATTCGCCCCAAAAGAGAAAATCCGACTATTTTCAAAGGGGCGTTTCACCCCCTAAACATGCGTATGGGCACGTAAATACATGTCCCTTATATTTTCATGTAGAATATGACATATTAAACACTCATCAAAATCGGAGTATACCACTAGGGTAGGTTTACTTGTAAGTCAACTTTCAACTATTTCAAAACAACTTTCTTAGCTTATCGTTAGAAGAAATAATTTCATATTAATTTCAATTTGTAAAATTAGTAGGTATATAGTTTAAATCGAAATAGATAGTCATGTATCTATTCATTTTTCTGTTATAAATGGCATACTAAATAAATATATAGCCTATCTTTTTTAAAATTAGATTAGCACTTTGCGCTGCATAACGCTATTAAATCTTGCTATCTAGTAAAAACAAAAAATCTTTTCCGCGTTCTTTTAAATGCCTTAAACAAATGCTAACCAATAATTTGCAACGCTCTGACGCCTTTTGATAAATTTTATTTTTATTAGAATATAGTAATATCAAGGATAAATGAAAATGGATATCTACCGGTTTTAAATTGAAATCCTGTTCGCGATTCACTTCCACTCACTTCAAGTTATTTAACTAACTTTTCCGATCGCTAAAAGATTGTTACCGTTATCCAGTCATTATAATTTCTATGAATTTTAAATTTAAAAGTGATTTTTTCCCTTGATCCTATCTATTCGCTTTTATTGTAAATTTTTATTATGCGCACTTTCAGATCAGTACGCTGTATTCATTATGCAACGTTATCTTGATCCTCTCTGTTGTTGCTTGGTTCCGTTTCTGCGAAAAGATTCTGATTTTCGCGATGCAGCTTAAGTATCTTTGTATCTTTTGTATTTGCATAATATAGGGTGTACGTACATGGATCATCTCTCAAGAATAATGACTTTAAGGGGCCGGTTGTTCCAACTTCTTGGTAAGCTAACTAATAGTTAAATCATATGTCTCTCTTTGTTTCTCCTTCGAATTAGACAAAGATGAACATATGATTTAACTATTAGTTAGCTTACCAAGAAGTTGGAACAATCAGCCCTAAATCTAGTATTTTCGTCCCCTCAATTCTTATTTTCTTGACGAGACAGTCTTCCTTCTCCATCCGCATTCATCCCTTTGTCTCGATCGGATTTTTCCTTCTCACGGCACGCCTTGTTCCAGTCTTTTTGCACCGGTATGGCCAGTATCTCTCCTTTGGTCTTTTTTTTCACGTGCGCCGTCGCAACAAGCTCGTTCTTCTTCGTCATCCGGAGGTGGTGGTGATGGTGCTGGTGGTGGTACCAGCAGCAGTGGTGGTGGTTAGTCCTCAAAGTACGAAAGATCCAAAAAGGAAGAGCTAAAGGATGCGGGTGGTGGCTGTGCGAGATCGATACCACGATACAGATTGGCGCGGGGGAAAATGTCACGTTCGTCCGTTCTCCGGTAACGAATAGTCTGCACGGTCTCATAGTATCGAGATTAAGATTAATAACGGGGACCGATCCGAATGTCGGTAACTAATGTCAAGAACTGCTCGTCTCGCAACTCAGAATTAATGCATCTCCCTATCTCTCTCTTTCTTTACCTCACTTCTGCTCTATCTCTCTCTCTCTCTCTCTCTCTCTCTCTCTCTCTCTCTCTTTGTCCTAATCTATCTGTCTTTAGCAGAGATAGATCATGCTTGTTGAGCGGATAACATGGAATACATATGGCACGGATCGACGCAGGCAGGATGCGGGCACATCGATACATCGCGCTTACTTGTAAAACCGGATTAGTGTCACGCATCATGTCATATGAAGTACCTATTGTAGTTAAAAAACATTACACAAAAGATTCAAAAACATTTTTATTATACATTATCCGTTTTAATGTGGCAATACAGTATATCTTATTAATTATTGGCCAACTATAGGAAATGACTGAATAACATATAAATAATTAAATGCAGAGAGAAGTTAATCGAGTAGCATAGCAGATATTGCATCACGCCATTATTACATAAATAACCGGCAATTTAAAAATTTAAAAGTTTCCATCACACCGTTTCAAATTTTCAAAATTAAACAGTTGTTTTATCGCTTGTTATTCTAATAAATTTATCATACAGTAAACACATTCGCGCTCCATTTTACATTTAACATTGAAATACAATTTGAAATTTTAAACTTTTTTCAAATAGAACTTCGTTCAAATAGACGTTTAGTAGACATATAAGTTAAAAGTAAGACATATAAGTGTTAAAAGATATTTATGATTTAAAAATCCTTAGTAATTTCAAGTACACATTTTTAATTAACGTCATTCAGAAGATAAATAATTAAATATTCAAAATAAGTAGGAAGCAACATCCCCCAATCATTACGCTTTATTTTCCCTCTTTTGCAATATTTTCAGTAAGCTTTGATTTCTCATTTCGCATGCGTTTGATGTCTCCTGTTTCCATGAAACGCAATCCATGATGCAGGATTGAAAATACTCCTGCGCGACGCGATATATGATACCTCGTATGATTTTCATACCCTTAATGTTGCCTGTGATCATGGTAAAACCAGGAAGCTTGATGTTCTGTGCACGACAAGTTCGATTAAAAACAGTGGACATGAATATGAACGACATGCTGTTTTCATGTCAGTTTCGAGAATGGATTTGTTCCTTATCGGAAAAATGTTTTTCATACATACCGATTTATTTCTGAGTATTACAGAGGAAAAAGAGGGATAATAACTTCCGTTTGAAATATGCATGGATATTTCTCCGAAAGAGAGTGCACAGTTATACAATAATCATAATTACGAAAGTAATTTTCAACGTCGATGTGAAATCTGTTGATTGCAATTTATCACTTGCAAATTTTTAAACAAAGTTGGCAATATTGTCAATCCGATAGGCAAAACAGTTTAAGTATTTTATGACAGTCAATTTTTCAATACGTACACGGAACAGATATTATTTTTTCATTCACACTCCATGACGGCGAATTTTTACAGAGCAGATTTTAGAGTACTCTCCACTTTCATCGATGAAAGTTACAGAAAACATATCAATATTTTCACTGGTCACTCACATCTCGATCTTCATCAACATTGTGAGAACTATATAATCTTGCGTTTAACACTGCGAGAGTTTATTTTGTGCATTAATATAAAATTGTTACTTTGCAACACAAAACCTTGTAATTTTACTAGCATCTAAAATTGACATTGTTGGTACATCGTGAAAGCTTTAGTTAAGAGTCAATCACGGTGAACGGAAACAGACCATGCACACTATAGAAAAATTAATTCATATTCATATCGTATCTTCAATGTGGTTTTCGTGTCTGACGGTCTTTCGATAAATTCAAAACAGAGCGTTACTCGTGCCAATGCACGTCCCTTGCATTTTCCGCTTCGCTTAATCTCCGTCGCATGGCACGGATCGATGTATACGGCGTTCATGTAGCTACACGACAAATTCGCGCCGCCGGACTCCCGAGCAAGCGGAGTTTGTAAAAATAAGAAACGCTTCCCGTATCCGGTACGTTCGGCATGCGCCCGCTGAATAATGCAACGGTCCTCCCTTTCGTATCGTGAATAGTAGGACGAGCGAGCGTCAGTCTCCTTGCTCGTGTCTTTTTGCGTCACAGCGAAGGCATACGGGAAAACGCCAAAAGTCGTGAAAGATCCCGGAAGCCTCGTGCAAGATTGATTCCACGCATAGATTTCGTTATAGCTCTCGCTCTGAAGGCGCGGAGACTGTTTCGGTAAGCAGCAAGGGAATACATAAGCGGGGCTAAACTTGGCTTCCTCTGTCGTTACGTCGCGAGAACCGAGGAAGATGAAAAGGCGAGCGAGAAGAAGACGAGGCGAAGTAAATTCTATCGCGCGCCCATCTCAAAAGGATTCCGGAATTATTGAACGTGTTTGACTGCAAGTATTTCGCTACTGTGCGTATTCTCCATGCTATATATATTTATCCTTCATCGACCGTTTCTTCCTCAGCGGGAGAAATTACTGTTAATATCGCGTCTGATTTATCTGTAAAATGCAGGATATTCCCAAATAAGGCTATTGACAAATATGGCTTTCCACAATCTTTTTAAATGTACAAAATAAACGTCCTTCTATTGGATATTTGCAAACGTATTCAACTCATTATCAAGATATTAGTAAAGTTATTGACTCTTCAATTCTGACGCTAAATGTTGTTTCATTCTAAATTCTTTCTTCACCTAATACGAGGATGACATAAAATAAAGATGAGACACACTTAACGCTAATTGTATGACAAAAATATGAATAGAGACGTATAAAAATCGTAAAGCTTCTAATGATGATAGATTTTGTAGGAGCATTTTCTAAGTCGTTAATTAATTGCATCTCGCGGGAAAGGCATGCGAAATTACGGATACGATATTTCTTCCCTAGCAGTTTTTTTCTTAGATTTATTGTTCTCGGCATGGCACATTTTATGCTGTGAAAAATTATGGACAGGTGACAGCGAAACAAATTGCGGCAACGAACCTTGGGCAAACAATTGCGTCTTGAGACGTAGAGTTCCCGTTGTTATGCATTGCATAGTAGGAGATGAAGGAAAGGATAACATAGAGAATGCACTGTTTACTTATGGCAGTACGACGGCGGCATTTTGACACGATTCTTGGATAAAGCACGGTAGGAGAAGTACGTTCAACTAGTGCCCATAACTTCATTTACACATAAAGCGGTATTTATCAAGATCTGTGAAGCGACGTGTGTCTTGCAATTTTAAAACTTTTGTATATACAAGATATTATACGTTTTGTAATACAAAGAGAGAATAGGGAGGTATAAATTGATTCATATGTGTTGATCTGGTAGGAATAAAAGCCACAAAGAAAAATGTAAACATAAAGCATTTATTAGAGGATTATCGTCGTACACCAATCACACTAAATCACAACGAGAACGAAAATCTGCCGAGCCGGAAAAACGGCCCGACTCGAGAATCGACTATTTGCCAATTAATTAACGCGACTGCCGACGAAACTTTCGCTATTAGCCTAAATAATTGGAGCGGGATTACCAAGTTTTAACCCAAGAACCTGCCCATCTCACCGAAGCTGGGCTTTCAAGTGGGAAGCCTGCTTTCTTCCTTGCCTAAGAGAGCTTTGTCGAGCATAGAACGCCGCACAAACTCTCGATAAAAAGTCCATTACAAATTTGGTAGTGCTGCAAGTAAATTTTAGACGCTTAATCTTCGATAATTAATTCACAGAATTTAACTAAAGTAGTCTTTCATATGTCTAGATGTAACAATATTTCGTGTACAACGCATTTTTCAAGTTACGTAAATATAGCTTATATCTCAATGCCAGTAAAGATAATCTTTATTATTATTTTTCTTATATAAATCATAAAACTCAACTTATAAATTTATTTTTCTTATATAAATCATAAAACTCAACTTATAAATTTATTTATTCATTTTTTAAATTTTAATCTTCTCGGAATAATTTACGCCACTTTATATGACATATCATTTCTTAACTTGTATGGATTGAATAATTTTAAAAAAGAATTCATATCTGCCTCTCCGCACGGTTGCCTCTCCGCTTTTTCGCGAAGCAAATGCGAGCGACCCATATTCGAACCGAAAGTTTCATTTTGAATAATAAAGTATCGCCAGCTGCTGAGTACATAATGCCGGATGGTTGTACAAGCATAATAATAAAAAAATATGGAACGAAGTTCTATGAAAAAGGACGGACTAGTGAATTTGATTTTCCGTTCGATGTTAGTTGATTTCGTTTTTTTTTTCGTGTGCACTCATATTTATAAAATATGATGCCAAATTTACAATCTTTGTACGATTTTTCTGATTGCCGTAAAAATATTGCACTATCGAAATTTAAATCACAAAAAAAAACAATTTGAAATGAGCAGAATACAAGAGAAATGTGTAAAAATTATTATGTATTTCCATGTATATTATTATAGAATATATATTTTTCCAATATCATAAAATTCACTTCTCTGTAAAAGTAGTTTTACTTATACAGAACGTTCTCGTTTAATATTTGCAAATGTATGGCATAAATATTTCGCGTCAAATGGTTCGCTTCTGGCAACGCTTGAAGATTTGTACTGTCGCGTCAGCTGAGAAATATTCAATAATTTCGCCAGCAATGTCAACTATGTTCGCAAATACCGATGTAAATCCCAACGGAACGCTATTCTCCGTTCGTTAACAGACAATCTAGGCGGTCGTATTGTGGTTATAATCCAAAATCCGCAACATGAGATTCTATCAAAATACTTCAGTCTTTCACATCTGATGTTAAATATCATTTTTTGCTTACGAATCGAGAATAAGTTCGAGTTCGAGATCAAGTATTTAATTAAACGTACGAATTATAAAATGAATTGTGTATATTTACTTTAAAAATGAATAAAATCTTCCGGTATCTTCTTCTACAAAAATCCAAGCAGAAAATATGTGAAACATATATTACTGATCTATCAATATAAATGAAATAAAATTTTGCGCAAAATTTTTTCAGAAAAAAAAAACGGTTAGATTAGGTTACCGAGAATGCGAACACTAGATTTACAAAACTAATTGCCCGTATTCCGATCTATCGTTCACGAGGATATCCCGTATCTGTTCCGTGTGACAATCGAGTTATATAACAGATGAGCCAAATAAGCCAGAACAGAAACATCCGCTACATGCAGCTAGTTATAACCACGGAAACACGATTTCGAGAGACAAGCAACTGGTAGATACGATTCGCCCAATTAACCGAATACCTCGTCAGTCTGCGATCGTGTTCGGTGGCACTTGAGTGATTTAGCATAGCTTTTGCGCGATAAAGCCGAGCCGCCGAATTATGCGCGATTTCGCTCTAACGAAATATAGCACATTGATAATTAAGTTAATAAAATTTTACGCAAAACTTACTTAATTGTTAATCCGCTTACTTAAGTGTTAATCCGCGATCTCCAATAAAACGTTCTTTAAATGATAACGTTTTAAATGGTAGCATCTCCTTATTACTTATTCTATTACGTTCTATTATACATTCTATTATACTCATATTCTATTACATTCTATTACAATGATAGAGATAAATATATTACATATATTATATTAATTTGTTGTGCGTGTGTGTATTTATATCGTTTTTATCTTTTATATTATTATCGCGTAAAGTTTGTAACATGCGAATTGTGTTGTTATTTTTATTTTCACGTTTATACATTCGATGATATCATAAATAATAATCATCTATGTATTCGCCTCTGCTTTATCTAGAGATGTGCGAATTATTCGAATTCGAATCGAATCGAATCTGACAATATTTGATTCGATTCGAATCCGAATCGACGTAGTTCGAATTCGAAAGATTCGACAATATCGAATCACTGCGATTCGAATTCGATTCGGAGAAGTGCGTAAAAAGATTTGAAACCCGATGAATCCTATCGTGCGTTCAGCGCCTTTGCCAGGCGGCCAGAAGGTTGATCGTTACGAGACTTCGTTAATTTTTATTCGCCTCTTCAGATGCTTCGAATGCCTACGTCACATTCCTGGCTTGCATACAGGATTCCTACGTTTTGATTCGATTCGAATTCGAAATGTGGATGATTCGATTCGATTCGGCGATATTTTTGTCAATTCGATTCGATTCAATTCGAGTTAAAAAATCTTGATTCGCACATCTCTAGCTTTATCCTCCCTCGTGTCCATTTAAGAAAACTTCTATTGTTGAGAAATGCTCTAACGGCAAACTAAAGAAGAACGGCTGATCCGGAAATCCGAGATAGAGAAGATGGACAAAAAATAAGCGAAGAATAAAAATAGGCAGCGTTCTTCGAGACTCGATGGTCAGAGAGTACCAACGCCGAGAAAGTTTTGATGAAAAAGTTCCGTCACTCTTACTTACGACGCGAGAACACAAATGGAATGATCGGAACAGGAAATAATGAAAGCATTGGACATAAAATCTATGTCACGTAAGGTAGACGAATCTAGATAATAAAAAGTATCGGGAAAAGTAGCATCAGATACGGAGATCTAATTGAAAGAAGTTCTTTTTTCAAGTTAAAAGCAAACGTAACGTAAGTAGTTGTTAGCTTCTATTGCTTCGCAACGAAGAGCGTCGCTTTATATATAAATATCACAAGTAGAATGATACAATTTCCAATATCATTTTTAATGGAAAAACTTTTCTTCCGTTAACTGCATTTAGAGAACAATATAGCAAATTATTATATACTTTAATCTATTTATAAAATAGATTCTTTTAACAAGATTAAATACCAGAATATTTCTTCCAGATGATGATTTTAATGATCTGTAAATTTATGTAAGCCATTTTCATTTCTTGTATCTTCATAACTTTCAAAGGTATGATTATAAGAAAAGATAATTATATAATGACAGAATTTTAGATTTAGCGTTACAAACGCTATTTCTTCATCCCTTACATAAATAGATCACGATTCCTTTTTTCGTTTTCAAAAATTGTTTTCCCTATAACATTATTTCAACCAGAAAGGAAAGCGTACGGCAAAAGGAAGTCAAAAGCGCGGCGCGTCATATCGTCGAATTACATTACGCTACTCTCCCCTAGAGAGGCAGCCTGGCTGCTGAATTTTATATCAATATGTGAGAGAGCCGAGATCGAATATACAGATGCGAGCCTTAAAGCGTCGCAACAAGGATCAACGTCGTCCATGAAACAAGAGCATGCGCTTTGCAGGTCATCGCATCAAATTCAATTATGCTGCCGCCGGAGGTCGTTTGGCGTATCCATAACGTCCTGGCAAACCCGGCTTAAAATGTCTCTGTGTCGCGCACACGGGCCGTAGATGAATGTGATTACTTGGGGCCCAGTCATGATCATAGAAAATACCGGGGTTCCCGTGACCGTCGTCGGTATGAGTTGAAATCATTACTGTGGACGCGTGGCGCATACGTGACGCGCGCCTACAACAACTGCGACGATCCTGATTGCTCCGACGTGATTTACCGGCGCACGGATTAAAACAAAACGATTACCGTAATTCTTGAAGCTACAACGACGTCGCGCTCCTCACTGAAATTTGATTCGCCCTCTCTCGTTCCGACCGAATTACGACAGGCGCGTTCTGGTACGGGGGAGAACGGGGAACCGAGAGGCAGTTAGGCGCCATTGTCGTGCTGGGAGATCATTAAAATTAATTACGGTCTTGCACGGCTAACTGAAGCCGGTCCGTATACCGATGCACGGGTATGCAGTAGAGTTCCTGATATTAATTAACGCCGTGCTCGTAATGTCCAAAGTATAAAAAATGTATTATGCGATATTCATCAGGAGTAATCGTAATCTTATCGAGAGAGGAATTATATTTTTAAAATGTGCAAAAACGTGCGCGATATTATGACTAAAAATTCTAAGTATCGGTGCACGTAATTTTGACTTTGAACATAAATACTAAGAAAATTTTGACGGGATCCGTATAATTTGCGTTTATATTACTATAACACAGAAATACGAAATCAAATTCAAAACATTAACATATCGAATGTATTGAAATAAAATTAAACATATATAATTATATGGAATTATATGGAATTATATGGAATTAAAAATATAATATTTGTTATATCCACGTACGTTCTCCGTATGTTATTATTCATATTTAGTTAGAGATATACGAGCATATAGAATATTTTGCTTGGCATGCATATCGTGTGTAAATATATGACGCTTGACTGTATGACCAGGTGATTATACCGCCAACATTCTCATAGAAATTTCAATGATATGTTACATACACGCGATTATCAAAGCCATTGACGGAAATCGAGCCAATACAAGCTGAAATGCACAATACCTTGATTGCGGCGCGTGATATCTGTATTTAAAAAAATAAATCGTTTAAATTGAACCAGTATACGAGCCAGCGAACGTAATACCGCTTCACTCTGCTTTGTTCATATCATCTGACTTTACTGTTGCTTAAAGAGCTTTCATTTCTAACTAGTACGTCAATATTCGCGTATTACAAATTAACAACATACCTACTTTTTATGAATACACAACAATCTCGTGAAACATACAGTTTCGAAGGCTATTTGTTATATCGAAGCTTTGCAATGGAATATATATATATATATATATATATATATATATATATAAAATATCCTTTATTAATTACACAGCAAATTCAGTTATTGCAATTTGATTATTTAATGCGTTATACATTAAATTATATCAGTTGCATGCATGCTATTTCAAACTGTCAAATTAAATGAGGCAAATAAATTATCTATGGATAGTTTGCCAATTATGACTCATGATTGATTGACTTAATTAAATATTACACTTGATAATATGGAAACGAAAGTTAATCGGTTGATTCGTCGATACAAATATGGATTTGCCTGAACGGATATAATAAAAAACAAATTATAATATTTATAATTTATAACTTACATTTTTTAGTAATATTGCGTATTAAAAATGATTAATAGTCCAATATTTTTTATTAAAAATGCAAATTATGATATCAGGACAGGATAATTAGTAACGAGTATAGGATGCGGCTACACAAAAAGTAGAAAATACCGAAAAAATTGCCCTAATTGCAAGATATACAATTCGCGTTAGCGCGTACACCCGCAGGGGCATTCTAATTAATGCTATTAGCGGACGTTAACGCGTTCCATCGTTACGTGAGATTTATGTTCGACGCGAAGTAATTACACCTTGCTGCTAGGATTCAGGTTCCCTAGATACTAGCCTAGATACAGCTGCCTCAAACATAAAATTACTACTACTGTTTCATCATGTCGGATAGACATAAAAATGTGGTCATCACTACATTTTTCTCTTTTATTTATTTCCATTAATAATAAAAGGTATTACGAATAATATCTGTATTGTACTAAATCCTTTACAAATATCCTTTACAAAGCAAAATACAGTCAAACCTCGCTAACTCGAACCTCGTTAACTCGAAAACCTCTATAATTCGAATTTTTTTTGTTCTCTTGAAAAAACCTCTATAAGGGGAAAAGAACCTCTATAACTCGAAGAAAACCTCTATAAGTCGAAGAAAAATAAGAAATTAACTCGAAATATTTTTCCAGTGTTAGTTTACCTCTGTAACTCGAATTGTTTCGAAGTATAGAGGTTAATATTATAAATTGACCTCTATATTTCGATGTTTGATCAATAAAACCTCTATATCTCAAAGTAAAAAGATTTAGCATCAGCTTCTTTCTCTTTCTTTCTTCTTTCTCTGTCCGTTTGCTAAAACAACTGACAAAATAATAAGGAGTACATAGTCCTTGAATAGTTAATTTGTTTTTTGTTTTTATCTATTTCCCTTTAGACTGGTTACTTGACATTATTGTTTATCTAATATGACTTCTGTAATGACTTTTCACTGTTGCTGACTTTAATTTATTCAACCGTTACTCATTGAGATATTCAGATGTGCTTCTTAACACGTAAAAACCTCTATAAGTCGAATTTTTTTTCACACCTCTCTAACTCGAAACCTCGATAACTCGAAAAACTCCATAACTCGAATTATTTTCTGTTCCCTTGAGATTCGAGTTAGCGAGATTCGACTGTATCTCATTTTACATAAATTAACTACACAAAATGTGTTATATATATTTTTTAAACATACTGTATAAAGAAAGAGCTACACATTTTTAAAAAATTTATTAATATGAAAAAATTCATTATTTTATCACTAATAATTATATAAAAGATTCTACTATATAGAGTATACTGAAACTTATGCAATACACAGAAATAACTGAAAGAAAATACAATATAGACCGCGGTTAGATACAGCAATGCAAAAGCTTGAATAGTTTCAAGAGACAATTGGTAATGTCTGTATCGAAGACTATGCTGTGATACTCAGATTGTTTAGACTTGGACAGATCCTGCTTGTGCAATCCAAAGCGCAGAGAGAGAGGGATAAATAGAATGCAGGCTAAACCGCTTTCATGCAAACGCAGGCTAAAGAGGCTCTCGAAGCATCTTCAATCGGCAATCCAATGCACGGTCCAGAAGTGCATTAAAGCGTTACAGTCGTTATGCCGTAATATCGCGTTATGTAAACGACCTGCGAATCATCCTCCACAACCCTTGCCCACTGCCGACCATATCGTAGCGCGCATTCGACCGATAAACGTTACACGCGTGCTCGCCCCGTTTAAACGCAACCGGCTCTCTCCCCCTTCCCCTCCTCTCGCTGGCTCTCTCTCTCTCACTTTCAAATCGAATCTCCTTTGACGTGTGCCCGGCAATCCTGCGCTTGTATGCGTGGGCACCCCCGTGCACAGGTTTCATTTGATCCGATTTCACTCTGCATTCTGAGCGACAGGCATTACATTTACCTTTTGTGAAGACCGACACGAATTAATGTGCTGCCCGTCCATAATCCGGCATGCATTGTACACGATATTTCGACGCGATTAATCTTGAGAAGGAGGGGAATTGCAAATAAATAATGTAATTTTCTTAACGTCTCATGAAAAATTGCGTGTCTATAAATATATTCGTTTCTTTATATAAAAAAATATTTGAAGATTATTTTATATATATATAAATCGTGCTGGAATTATATCATTCAGATTCAGAAATAATTAACATTGTGGTAGTTTCTCAATTAAATTTAAATATCTAGCAGTAAAATATCTTTCAAATGTTTCACATAAATATATAAAATTATTATAGTAAAAATTATTATTATAATAAAAAGATTTTGTATCTAAAAAATCGTCAAATTTTTATATAGAAATGCTATATCCCTCGAAAATTGTTTTTTACTCCGTTGTTTTATTGTAAATCATATTTTTTTAGGTGGAATAGCTCGAGAAATTAGTACAGTTTTATTTATTTATTTTAAAAAAATAAAAGAGGAAGAACGATTTTCATTGTCCATGAAAATAACCAAACATTTTAAAGTCCATATCAACGACGTCGTCTTACAATAGTGATACTTATATTATTTTCTGGTACTCCCCATGATGCTACAACCTTTTGTTACGGCAAAAATCGTTACATTTCTATTATTGCTATGAATATATATACACCGTTTCTACCACGTTATGTACAATACTTCGCTCGAAATCCTTTTTCTATTGTGGCGCAAAGTTAGTTCTGCTAAAGCAATTTTGTTCCGATTTACCGTACTTATACGAACATTTCGTTCGTCAAAAATTGTTAGTGTACGCGACTAGCGTAAAGTATGATGTCATTCGCACTTCGATTTTCCGGAATTTGACATCTCCATTCCCGCGGATAGCTCTCGATCAGCTCTATTGAACACACTTTAATAGCAAATGTCTTATCTCCGGCTTGCGCCGCAGCCGTGACGGGAAATAGTATATAATGATACATAGGAGATCGATAAACGCGCGCAAAGTTTTTCGTGAGGAGGCAGCTGACACGCGAAGATTACCACGAGTTCCCGCCTGGATTTTTATTGGCAGCAATAGGAACGAAAGTTGGCAAGAGATTGATGTATGTGCCCCGGAATCGAACCCGCGTTCCTCTTTGTCTTATTTTAGTTCACGCGTTTCTCTGTATTATATCCGGCACCCGGCTTGCGCCTCCACGTGTCTCTCTAAGCTCTTCTCTTTTATTCACTAAACGTCAGCACCCTACAAGGATACGAAATATTCGCTTGAGCACGATAAACTAAGGAAAGCCGCGCTGCGCACGTCCATTCCGATCGATCGAATTTGCACTGACCGTGGCTTAAGCGGAGGGTGGCTATCCCTCTCGTAATTTTCACCCTTAGCACCCTTTGCTTACGGCAGTAAATACCGGAAGTGTGAAACTTTTTTTGTCGGGACATTCGTAGGCTTGGATAGGAGAATAATCGCTCCATTATCAAGTATTATTGCATATCGACGCTGATATTAAGCTGGAATGATACATTTAATGCAGATGTAATTTTTATGTTCTCGCATTGAATGAAAGAAATGAGAGCAAACAATAGTAAATAAAAGAAAAAATGGAAATAAATATATAAACGCAATTTGTTTCGATAAATATATTTAAGGAAGTGCAATATGGGTTAAATATATCGATTAAAATATCGAATAAAATAAGTGCAATAATATATAAATAAATGTTATTAAAGTCATACATGAGAAATCAAACAGATAAACAAATTAAATTTCCAAATGCACAATTGTTTATTTGACTATGACATAAATTTATTTTATGCTAAATTATACTTTTAATTGTTTCTAACTAAATAGTTAAATTTATTTTCAAGATATTTTCAAGAAAGTTAATTTCTCGTAGAATAAAAAACAGTTATTATTTCATAAAAACGTTTTTAAAAACATTTCTGGTAATAAATATCACTCTTAAATTTTAAAAATGAAAAAGATCACAAAGATATAAAGTTGTTTCTTTCCTCAAGTTTCTAATCCGCGCATGGTTGTTACTTTACGGGAACTGTTACGGGAACTGTTCCATTTACGAGGCCAAAGTGATATCCTCGATGCAAGAAAGCTTAGTATCTCGAGTTACATTTTTGCACTAAGTCATCCACATGCTGGGCCATAAATCTACAATCACGGAAAACTCATAACTACACTGTCTTCGCGAATGGCTGTTCACGCGAGACAATTCGCGCGTGGTTTCGGAAATACTCCGCCAACGTGAGAGGCATCGCGGCGAAAAGTCATGCCTCGTTAGAAACACGGGAGGAATGTAGAGCTTGTTTACAAGCGCAGAAAACCACATAACTATGCAGTTATGTGTACACGGGACTTTATGTTCATGCACTTCCATGTGTTCTATTTATCTGGTCGGCGGACACGGATGCATTAATTTAGGTTGCTAGCGTATCTGCGGCCAAACTACGCCGGCTACCGCGCCCGGAAAAGGGTCGAAAACGAACGGCGAACATTTATCTCTTTCCGATATGTCTAGCAACACAGCCGACGTTACTGCAAAAAGATTTCCAATATATCAACTTTTCATAGGAAATTTCATATCTTCTATGCATTTTTGGATGAGATGAGTCAAATTTAGGTGCATTGAAACATGCAAAATTTCATATACACATGATAATAATATTTAAATGACGAGAATATATAAGGAATTAATCCGATTTACTCTTTCCGATGGAAAATATAAAATAAACATTAAATAATAGAATTCTCATCACTATGTCGCGCGAACAATCACTTTTCTAACGAACGTCGAATTTATCGAAGCAATTGGATCACGGCAAGTACGCACGTCACAGTGCTATAGGACCATAATAACGCTAGTACGTGTTTCTACAGCGGTAAATCAGATGAACGGTTATGCGAACGCAAATACGTGCGATACATATTCACAGGCTTTTAGCTTAGCATCTTGGTCTCTATGCAAATAAACGCAACGATTGCAGCCATGTACGTACGCATGTAAGCTAAAATAATGCAAACGGTTTTCGGTGGATTATACTATCTAGCGTTAATGTCTTTTCCTCCTTTTATTCTCGCTACTTCCTTATCTTAAAAAATGCTTATTTTTCAACCATTAGTATTCTGTTACTAACACTGGAATACATTACCTAAACCTAATACTTGCTCAAAGCCCTATGAAATATAGTTACATATTATTGATAAAGTCTCCTAAAAAATGTATTTAAGGTCTTAAGGGGATCCTGTAGTGAAGACCGAACTCCGACGCGAGAGCCGATTTTACCGACCAATACATCACATCGATACATCACTACACACTACTACATCAATATTGCACGCACACATGCGAAAAATGGTAGAGTAGGGTGGCATTTTTTTTTAGGCTTTTAATCTCAGTTTTTAAGGCTCAGTGTTATTTGTGCATGTAATCCGAAGTGCGCTATGGTCTCATTTTGTATCTACAAACCGTACAACTTTTATATCAAGCATACGTTTGTGTCAAGTGACATAACCTCGAAACGAAAGATAGTGACACCAAATGTAATTTTTTAACTCTTTTCCGATTTCATCATGAAATCGTAGCGTAGTTCCCGAGTGTGCGTACGTTGCAGACCAAATAATTGCGATTCTGTCCAGCCAATTCGGAATGGCACCCTAGGCTGCAAATGTCGGTAATTCCCGTCACTTCAGGATCACTTCCGGATTCCTTAATCCACCTTAACCCCTTGGCTGATAGGCGAAGAAAATGCTTTGGGCCAAAAATGATTTCGACGAAAGAGTTAATAAAATAATAAAAAGGATACCTACTGGGGGTTTTTTGACTCGCTGAATCTAAATCTGAGGTCAAAATTAAATTTAAAATGGCGGATCTAATATGGCGGACCAAAAATGCAAAAAATGGTCCGATTTGCATAAAAATTAGTTTTCAGGGGTTTCTTAAGCCGGTGATTTCAAATTCGAAATAAAATTTCAAATAAAAATTACGGGTCCTGCTCGGGATTCAGCGTGCGGCATACGGATGACGTCATATCGCATATAACGAAAAATTCAAAATTAAGAAAAAAATCAAATTAAAAAGTTAAACATTCAAAAAAATTATCCTAAAAAATAGAAATTAAAAATAGAAAAAACAAAAAAAATTTTATTCGCCATATTGGATCTATAAATTTTTATTTTATATTTTGAAATCAGCGGTTTCAAAAACCTTTAACCCCTCAAGGGTACTCTGGATACCTTTGACCCGTAACTTAATTCGGATGGTATAAAGATCAGATTGAAACGAGCCTAAAAGCCGTATCAAAAAACGGTTACCATATTGTTGAAGTACTACTTTTCCGCTTTAAAATGCTTTTTTAAATTTTTATTTTCGTCAATTAGAACCGGAGATATATTGAAGATTGAATAAAAAAAAACGCAAAAATTCGAAAATTTTCTTTTTTTCAATGATTAATACTTCCACTTTAGATTTATTAAACCTAATCGATTACGGAATCGTTTTACGCAGAATTGCATAAACTTTAATTAAAAAGAAAAAAAGATCTACGTTGAATTGGGAGTAAAATTATGAACGAAAAACTGCGACTGGGTATTTTGTGCCCAGTGTACCCATAGGCTCGAGTGAATTAATATGTGTACCCTTGAAGGGTTAAATACAAATTTTTATGCAAATAGGACACTTTTTGTACTTTTGGACCGCTATATTAGATCCGCCATTTTGAATTTCACAATTTTGACCTCAAATTTGAATTCAGCGATCCCAAAAATATAAAAATATGGTGTCCTGTTCTAATTCCTCCGGTATAAATATCTTTTTCTGTATGTACAGATATTTCCGTCATGCATCATTCTTGGTCACTTTTGTCAATGACGGATATATCCGTCATTGACAGTCAAGGGATTAATATTTTATCTTTAGCCTACTAAATAGACATTTTAAAAAGAATGAAAAATATAAGCTGTAAATATAAATAATTAATATGGTAATTATTTATCATTAATGCCACTTAATGTCATCTCTCTCTCTTGAAGCATTGTGATAAGTATTCAAGTTGAAAAATTATATCTCAATACAAGCAGGAAAAGCGAAACATTATCCAAATTAAAATTATCATCGGCTGTAAAAAGTGAAAAATATCCTAGAATAATTAACCAGTTAACTGGTAGATCCGAAATCAACGTTTTGTGCCAAAATTGGTGAGAGCGAATAATTTCGTGTTATACATGGAAGCTATAAGGATTTATCAAGTTTAATGCAAATCCGTTGAAAATTGGCAAAGCTATTCATGGTGCTCGCATATATGAGTCATTACCAGTGAACTAGTTAAGTAGATTGAATACTTACCTATTCAATCTAATGGTACTCTTCGTCTCTCGGACCATCAATGCTCGTTCCCAAAAGTGCACAGCCTCGGGTAAAATGGTATTCTGAAATCGAACAGACAAATTTTAAATTCGACACGAGGACACCAATTCATGCATATATTACATGTCACACATCCAATACACAATACAGAATAATGCGCGATACATCGAAAATAAAAATGTACATAAGCGAGTTATGTATATATAACCGAGCTTAATTTAAAGTGTCTTCGCTCGAGAACTATACGGCGACGAGAAAAAATCTAAGTTTTCCTTTGCGAGAAACATCGCGGAACGCATTATCGCTACGTAGGGAGTGAGGATAACAGAGCCATTACGCAACATTCTGTATTTAATGTATTCTGCTCTCTGCGAAACGCCCGTTGCTAAGCAAGACGCGGAAACATTACGCGGACGAAATCGCGTAGAGCGAGCGAGCGGAATGGACGATGAAAAACACCGAAAGAATGAAATAATGCAAGCTCGACAGATGGAAAAAACGCCTGGTCTGGTTTTATGAAGTTTCGCCGGCATGTAACAACAAAATTACATTCTATAATGTGCCCTTTTATAATGTAGCGCAATCGCGGTCTTGCGAGGACGCAATGCTTTTTGGGGTTAATCCTGACCAAGGTTGTCGGATTGTGCGCGATTTTTAATTCCTACGTCCGCCATACAATTCATGTCGGACGTAAAAAGTCTAACGTCGATCCCAGAGGAACGTCTCTTTGTTCCACACATTTATCATGATTATACACGCCGAGTAGTCACAGTCCTCTACGTTGAATAAAATATCCGTCGGAATTATCATAACGTTATTGCAAAATCTTTCAGAGAGGGATATTTTTCCGGCACAAAATATAAAAGATTAATGAAATGTTAATAAAATCTGGTATTTCAAGAATAAAGTAATTCTAACATAAAATCAACGATCAAATTTTATATAAACAAAATGGAATTATGTCATTCGATATGCCAATATATCGAATTAATTGTCGAATATATGAATATATCGGAGCTCGTTCTTCTTATAAAGTTTTAATTCCTCAAAAATAACATTCGCAAAATAATAAAAAGAAAAAAAGTATAAAAAGGTAAAAGAATCCTCCGAGGACAGATACGAGACTAAGGAGAGGGAGAGAATTATTACTCGCTTTATGTAATATTTGAAATAATTATAAATGCCTGCAACCGACAAATCTCAGACGTTCTTCGTTGTGTATTTCTTTCCACAGAATGAGACATTACATAATTTTGTATCACTTAGTAATAATTATCTTTAGAAAGCATTTAATTGGCAATAGTTTTTAGATGTTTAAATAATATTATAAATATCACACAGTTTCAAGATATTCACAAACAATAAAAATTCATAGAGATTGTATTTTTTTCAATGGTCCTCTCATTGTCTTTCTATTGAAGCTATTTTATGCACAATTTCGATACAAAATAATCTTACCGCGAATTATTATTTTGTTGCCTTCAAACACAGAAATTACGAATTTCCTTACAGATAAAATATTAATAATAAACAAGAGATAAAAATAATAATAAACAAAAAATATATATTTCGTGTATGTATTATTATAAAAATTAATACAATGAACGCGATGCTCCTTCTTTTCTTTCCGGCGTTGTTTTTTTATTTTACTAAAATATGTCGAAGAAAAAGAAAGGAAGATGCGCATTACTTTTGGCCTTAAACAAATGATCGTTACCGTCTGAGAATGTGCGATTAAAGCAACGGCACGCGCAGAGAGAGAATTTTACGAGCAGACGCACGCCATTAATATCGGCCTAGTAGCGAGCGCTTGATAATTAAAACAGGCTCGAACGAACGGAACCTCGAACGCGTAAGCGGTTGATTTTGTCTGCAATTATTTTTCACTGATTGCATCGTGGAAAGAGATGGGTTAACAGTCTTGCGTCCTTCCATTACATTTTCTCCCTATTTACAGGCACTGGAAGGGAAAATAAACTGTCGCATTGCCAGGAAATTATGGTTCGAGGCCGATATTCCATTTGTGATAATAACACAAAGCCATTTCAGAAAATAACAGAGGATCTATCGGCGATGCAATCTTTTAATGTGAATACGTTTAAACAGCAGTATGATGGTTAGAGTATAAACCTTGTCAGAAAAAAACGTAAAATAAAATTCACGAGGCAAAGTGTCAGAGATATGCATGCCAATATTTCCGGAAATAAACAGAAAGTAAAATACATAAAAAAGATTTCTGTTAGCACATGTCACACGCAACATGCCTGTTTTAAATCCTCACCAATCATGATGATGTATTTTATTACGTAAAATATTGAAATATATTTTTCTGACTTTATTTATCACGAATATTGGATTATACTTTAATATAGATATCATCAATACCTGTCAAAATTCCTGAAAAATAAATCTTCTCATTTCCAAATTATTTCTAAATATAAAAAAAATTATGCAGATATCTTTTTAATATTTTTAAAAATTATGTTTAATTTATTAAATTTTCTAACAGTTTTCGTGATGGGAGGGTGATGGGGGAGGGGGTAGAATCTAATAGATGCGTTAGCATTTATTAATATTAAATTTATTACACGTAGAGGACCACAATCCGTATGGTTGATACGTGGTAATTAATAGAATACCATCTCTTGCCAGTCGGGTCGACTTAAAAATTTATCATATATGTTTAATTTATTAGGTTAAAAATATTAAAATATAAGAGTTTCATTAATTGGCTGCGATTAATTTGCGACTTCTTTATTCATCTTTTTACAATTAATGGGATCATATTGCAACTTTTTATATTTAAAATTCAGGAAATTGAAGATACTTTTTGATACTTAATTCCCTTCGCAAAGTGGAACAGTTAAATATAATTTTACAATAAATTCATTCTCGTCATGTTTAACTGGCTGCTGTAGGAATGCCCTGTTGGGAAAATTCAGCTAGTGTATTTAAACAGCGACAAGTAGCGAATTTGCGGAGGAATGAAATTGTACTGAGCGATGAAACTGTTCATGATGGTAACTTATTTAAGGAAAAAGCAGGCGGAGAGAGGTGACCGCAAGAACGCGGAAAGGGTGGAATACAAAATTCAACGCGGACAGATACAGGGTCCAATGTTTGGAGGCATTTTGCGCCTCGTTACGCTCGATTTCCGCGATGAATAAATCGATACGCGGGCGCCGGATAAAATATAAGAGAGAAAAACCCCCGAGTCCATTGACTGGCGGTATCGCTCTCTCCCTCCCTCCCCCCTCTCTCTCTGTCTATATATTTTTTTTCATTGCGTCCTCATCGCGCGGTTGTAGTTGTGGCTGCAGCGCACAGCGAAAAGAGGCAGCGTGGAAGATGAGAAGAGGGATGCGCGACAACTGGCCGATTATTGTTGACAGAGACGACACACGGGTGCTCTCGCAGAATTATTCACGAACCGTCGCGCGAGGCCGAATTCAATTTGGCGTTGCGTCAACGCTCACTGGAAAAAAAAGAGAGATGAAACGGGAACAGCAAGAAGGACGAATGCTGAAAGAGCTGTGGAGGAGGATGAGAGATCCAACAGAGGCCTGGTCTCTCTCTTGGTTTTTCGGATTCGCAGATCCGGATCCTGCAGCCAGGCTGGCTGGTGGATGGTAGCGCGCTCAGGTCCCTGGAAACGACCTATTTAACGTACGCGAATGCCAGCTGGTTCCATCGTAGAATCGTGGGCGATTAATTCGGCCTGCTGGATTTTATTTCGCGAATCCCGCATGCGTAATATGTCCGCTCATTTTCGGAAAAATACGATTCTGAAAATGAGAGCTCGCCAACGACCGTGATAATTATTAGCTAACTCGCGACGTCAGTTCTCGACCTGTCTCTTTCTGACGGCGGCGAAAAATGGTGAAAATTCCAGGAAATTTTATACGCGTACAGCGCGAGGTTGCGAATGCATCTGAAAAGTTTCACGTATGTGGTTTTGCGCGGTAACAGAGAGAGAGAGAGAGAGAGAGAGAGAGAGAAAAGGTGCTCTTAGCCAAGTGCATCAACGGATTGGAGCGGAAAAGAAAATAATCCGTGCTGAGATCGCATCTTCTTCAAAATCGCTTGCGCGATTTTTATCCGTTACGATGGGATTCTACGGTAACGTGGATAAACACGGCAAGATACACCTGTCAAAACTCCCGCACTACCGCTTCTACAGGTAGTAACACACAAAACGCAATATTATTTTATCTCTCGAAACATACTAGGATCTTTATCAAAAAAAGAGAGACAAAATTTTATTGTCATTCGACGCCGCCAATCCGTGAAATATTTTGCTGAAAATTTTACGATGCTCGCCCATTGGATATGTAGCATGATCTCGAAAAGGTGAATTAATATCAACTATACGTATATTTTCCTTAATAAACGTGTCTCCTGATTTAATTAATAAATTATAAACGAACGTTTAGGAAGCTAATTTTCTGCAGTTACAACTTCAACAGAAATCTCGCAGAAAAAGGCTTTGATAATTTTACGTTCAAAATTTCAAAGTTGCAATCAATGACGTTCTTTATCTTAAAACTTCATTAATGAAAGTCCACGCTCTCCGACTTGAAATTTCTTTCTCCCTGCTAACGACATCCGCGCTTTATCGGCCACCGTGTATAGCACACGCGGCGAGAACCGTGTTATAAGTTCCAACGAATTAATTCTCCTGGGTGGGAAAAGCGCGGCGGTGGCGGCGTCGGCGGGTCCAATTTTTCTTATGGCCGGGCATGAATTTCAGCGCGCACTGTCCATTACGCCGTGCCCTTTATCCTCGTTAACCGGCATTCCTCTCTCCCGGTGCCTCGCCATGTCCCGTCGAGCGTTCCTCGCATCGCGCGACGGGATGCCGAGCGTCCTTCTCTCCGCGTCTGCCGCGCGCGTCTACGAGCCTCCGCGTCGCGTTTATCACCCCACACAGGAGGGACGACGTTCGCCTTTATCACAATATTGCGTAACTCCCGCAGCCTTATCAGTTGCCAGCCTTTTCCGTCGTCAGGCAAGGATGAGTAGCTTCCTGCAAGGGATACTATCTGCGCGCGTTAAGTCACAACTCGCGCTATGACGAGCGATGACGGAAGAAAGTACCTTTGAGCGAGTAGTAAAATTCCGCAAGTAAAATTGGACTTCACAAGCTTCAATCTCTTAACCTCATTTATTGACATAAAGAGATATAACTGTAGAATGACATAAGAAATGTCTTCTATTCTTCTCTCTCATATTGATATATCTTATGTATTATAATATACCGATCAAATTTATCAACGTAAAAATATATGCATATGAGCGTATCGAATTCAAACCGTGTTACATTATTCATTGAGCTAACCGACAGCATCATTATGCCACAAGGGAAATATCGAGATACAAATATGAAAAATCAATATGTCCCACAAATTTAGTTGAGATTGAAATATTCATAAATTATTTAGCTACTTATTTAATTTTGACGCTAGAAAATACGATAATGCAATTTTCTTAGAATGAAAACAAGTTTTTATCATAACCAAATAATACGTTATTGTTGCTTTAGATATTTCTAGCGTTAACTAGTGTAATATATTCTAACAAAATATTCTACCACTCTTGCTGCCTTGCTTTACTACCCTCTCCTCTTTTCATCGCGTGAGTTACGGCAACTCTGTTTTGGCGCTTTGACATACCGTCGCCGAGGCAATCAAAGTAGTCGTTCGTATTGGGACACCTAGTGACAGCTCCCAGGATAGACTTGGACTATACGGGGACAGGCTAAAGTTTGATGTTACGTCGTTGATGAAGTAATTCCTTTCGCGTCATGTTCGAAAGCGTATCTGCGTGCGAGCAATCAAGCGGCAAGTTTCCAGTATAACCGCGCTGCCACTCGCTAAACATCGACCTACGTCGAAACACTGTTTAGAACTGTGTGAGAGCTCAAAGTTGACCGCATTAAACTTCTGTACTCGGACAAGATTTCCCACTGTGATAAATGTTCTTTAAAAGCGTATGAAATGAGAATTCTCAAGCACCATAGTCATATCGTGCGTTTCGACACCAGTGATACATGCGGAAAGGTCTATTGTATTCAAGTCAACAAGCATCTATTTATTTCAATTATTGAAATAAATAGATATCTTCTTTTAAAAATGAAAATATTAAATCTAGGTAAATTATATTCGACAACAACTGGCTAAATTGATTAATTAGAAATATTCTTACTACGTTAGCGACCATGGGTTTTTGGTTCATTTAACGAGCAGAATTTTAATAATTTTTTATGAAAATATTAAAATTAACCAAAATAATAATTCAGTTCCTCGAGAAGAGATCATAAACGCACTCAGAGAAAAAAGTCGTATCAGCAACTAGAAATTTGTGGACAAATAGCGCCTCAACTATGTGCTATAAAGTTGCAGTAACAACAACAAATAAGTTATATGAACTAAGAAAACATAGTAATATTAACCATTTATAGTAAATCGTTGGATAAACTACATATTTGTCTAAATATTTGTCTAAACTGGAAAAATGTTGTCATAATATCTTACTTGTATGAAGTCTATATAACTGTGTAATTATAGTTGAGTCGCTATTTCACTATCAATTAATAGTTCACAAATGTAGTTAGCGTGACTATAGTATTTTTATAGTATTCAGTACTACTTTAGTTCGTAAAACTAGTTGCAACTACTTAAATTTCAGAGTTGGCAAATTATAGTTGCCAGAACTATTTCGTTTTCTCTCAGTGCGTTGATAGAACGATCAGCTTTACAACATGTTTCTGCATGTTGCATGATCAAGTGACACGTTAGCAGCATAATCGCGTGGCTTAACGATCGCGGATCCTTACAAGAGGACCCTGTTTAGGATGTCAAATCTTGTGGCCACGTTGAGGATGGGCGGCAGATCTCGCGGCTGGTCTTGCCTTATCTTCGTACAGCTTCGTACAGCTAGTTAGACGACGGTATTAAATGCAAATGCCAAACGCCCATTTAAATTTTAGATGCAATTAGATTCATTTACTCTCCCGGGAGCGGCAATTATTCGACTTACCGCGCAAAGTCGACGGTGGGGAGGAGGGAATCGTATCGTGGTGAAAATTTTCTGAATAAATCAAGCCGGGCGATGCACGAATCCCACAGCTGACCCCGCGCGCGCGCTGTTTCCACTCGGCGCTGTGGGCGCAAACGGCCGCGGCATGCTCCTCGCGATTTACGATCTCGATAACTAGCGTTTTATTCATGGAGCGAACGCTCGTTGCCTTTCTGGTGACTAAGTAGCGGCCGGTGCGAAAGAAAATAACGTATGTCGGAAGACGAATTGCCTCGACCCGTTGTCACCGGCAATTGGTGCAAATGCGGATCCGACCGAAGAATGTAACGTAAAAAAGATGTTAATTAAACAGAAAATTTTAAACGTGTTCAATCTGAGACAGAATAAACGTAAACTTGCGTAAAACTATTTTTTATTATATATTTGTAGTAATATTTCCTCTTGTAACGAACCTCCCTCGCAATAAATATATTATCGCGGGATATTTAGTCCGGAGATAATATTCACGTATGTATACGACAAGTAGTTGAATTTGGTGGAGATATTGCAAGGGAGAGAGTCGGTATATTATTACAACTCTCCCTCGCTGGAGTTCCGGACGTCGCATCGTGACAGTCTGCAACCGCACATCATTAAATACATGCGAGGTATTAAGATCTGGTTTCCCTCAACCACCGATAGCTGTCCTAAGTTTTAACAGCATCATTTGTCTATCCAAGTTCTCTCACGTACACAGATTAATAAACCGTGTACGTGGACTTTGAATCATGTATTATTCCATCGTAATAAGCCATCGTAATAGATTAAAATCACTGCACAATAATAAGTAAATATCTCTTGCAATAATAAATATTTCTTACAATTCTCCATTGTATATATATAACGCAATGTTTATCGTTAATATAAAATTACAAAATAATATTTTGTACAATTGAAAGCATTCTAGAACGAGCTACTCGATAGCTTATATATACGTGTATGTGTGCGCGTATGATCCTCTTAATAGTATCAGCTATCAAGACGGTAAAGAGCTTTTGGAGAGGAGCACGACTTTGCTTGCCTTTGCGAAAACGGCTTTCCTTCTACGATATCGGAAATTGTATTTTACGAGAAGAGCCTGCTTTGCGGCGCAAGAGTAAAGAGGTAAACGGGACTGATAGTCTCTACAAAGAGAATATTGATAAATATTAAATTACAGGTTTAATAAACATATTAATAAGATCATTGCATGCATGCGCGCGCAAACTGTAACGACGAAAGCCACTCATATTACCCAGCGATAATAAAATGTGTCCAAAAATTTAATGCAATATGTAACGAGAGAATTCTACATTCCAAAAAAACAATTAAATCGAGCGTACGCGTTACAAAATAAGTGGATACACAAAATGAAGGAGCATACACGATATATCCTGATTTCCATTCCCGTCTGTTTACCCGAGGTCATTATCTATTTTATACATACGCTCGCACCGTTAGCAAACACGCAGTTGCAATCGCGTTAACGCGTCGTGCAATTTACAAAATTTATTTCGGAATATATTTGTTGACGAGTTTTCGTAAACCTGGGCAGTTTACACAACGACTGGACCGTCAAGTTACCGTTTTTATCCGGCTAATTATTTCCATTGATCCGACCGGCGCTCCTACCGTATGAGCATAAAACAACACGCGCACTCCGCCCGTGTTGTTTTATTCGCGACGCGTATTCGCAAACAAAATCAACACGACAGAAATAAAGGTAAAAAGGGGATGTACTTTCGCGATACAGCTATCGGGGATATGTGGCCACGAGTATATCATACGCGATGCGCCTGCACGCCAAGCACGTGCGTAACATATTCACGGGTTCGCCTGGTTGCAAATTATTATTTAATTTTGCCTTGTTGCGGCTTAATCTATCTGCCGTCACCGAGATACTGTACGCTGTTGTGATTATATAGCAAAAAGTCGCGAACTCGTCGTCAAAACTCGCAGTTTGAATTCAATTAGTATCGCTGTCGGCGCGTGTAAGTTGGATAAAAATTCAATTTCCTGCATCAATATAATTAGCCCGCATTCTTCACTGCACCTGGTGTCCATTAAATGTCACGGATCGCGTACTATTTACGACAGATCGTAAAAAATTTTAATTAATTTTCTAGCCGACGCTTGCAATGTGTAATAATGATAAATACGGGTAAAGAACTTGTATGTGCACGAATTAGTTGGTTGAAATATTGACTGAATTATATGCGAAATTCTCGCATTCGAGGTAGTACATAGGCGAAAGAGAATATTGTATGACATATGTCTCGATAGTGTGTGACGAATCGATGCATCTGCTTGCAAATGCTTCAACTTGTTTACACGTTTCCGTTTCCGTTGGCCAAAATCCAAAACTCACAATTGTCAGCCATAAATCCTAACCCTGACAATATAT
Source organism: Aphaenogaster floridana (assembly GCA_003063835.1). NCBI lineage: Eukaryota > Metazoa > Arthropoda > Insecta > Hymenoptera > Formicidae > Aphaenogaster > Aphaenogaster floridana. The sequence goes on along the minus strand of NJRP01000045.1, from coordinate 1,242,982 downwards.
CATTCGGCGTTTCGTGAAAAATCGCTACTTCGCATAAAAATGTCTCATAATATACCGTTGATTTTATAAGCCTAGAGCGCATGAGGTCAAGCGTTTTCTTCCCTGGCGAAAATAATGTTTATTGAAAGTTTATAAGAAGTTTACTTAAGTGTTGAGTAGACGTTTCATTTGAGCTTCAAAACATTGGCTGCGTTGAGCGGAACAAAGCGCTTTATAGTAAGCGATTAGTGATTCTTTAATAAAATTGGTTCTTGCCTTTAGTTCCTCGTTGGATCTAAGTGTAGAAACCAATCGTAATAAAGAATCACTAATCGCTTTATTCTGCTGAACGTAGCCATTTATTAAATTATTTATGAGATGGAAATTTAAACATGGAATTGTTTATGAGATGTTCATGGCTATGATTCTTATGAAATGTTTCAGTGGCGTTTAATGACATAGTCTCAAACGTTTCTCTCTAAATTTTTTCGAGTGAATTGAGTGAAAATTCACTCCAAGCGAGTCAAAATACTGCCACTCAAATTTCGAAGTGGCAGTATTTTCACTCTTTGGAGTGAGATTTCACTCCAAGAAATTTACAGAGTTCCATTATAGTTTTGTAAGTATTTATAAAATGTTATTGTCAGCATTATTTGCAACGCGCGTTTCTAAACAGTGTAACCATAAAACTCTTCATAAATAGTATAACCATTGACAAAACTCTTCATAAGCAAATATAAACACAATCTCTCACTAACAATTTTCGCCAGAGCTTTCGACTGCAAATCAAATTAAAGACTGTCATTTATTTCAATATTAAATTCCTGGTAAAGTACTATAGCATGTCGTTCCTTTCTCAATCTTATACGAAACAACGGTAATGAATTAATTAAAAACTGCGCTTTTATCACTAAAGGCATATGGGTAATACAATAAACGGAAAAATAAATGAAAACACGGTCTGGGAAAAACGCAATTCCTTTAGAAGCGAGCACGGACGGCAAACATGCAGCAACCCTCGATGACGAATTTAAAGGCAAACTCGTGCACGTGTGCTTTAACTCCGCAAATCCATTTCAGACTCGAATCGAGGGACGGCCGCGCGCTAAAAGGTAAAAGGTGTACACATATGTGGCGATATATAAAAATACGCTTTACCACGCATTTGACAACTTCGTATTTGATCGTCAATAGTGCAAGAAACCATAATATAACACTATATAAGCACAACACATCGTTCAAATAACAAATCGTTTCGTTTACTGGTGCGAATATGTGGTATTACATAAGTAATACATTGCATTTATCATCTATAAGTACGTGAAAGCATAACTAATATCATTCAATTTTGTCTTACAATTTTTCTTTATATCTGTAATCCTGTTGTAAAGATGTGTGGAGCAGCTTGTATGTTTCTTGTATCTTCATTTATGAGTATATACGGTTTACCGGCTGCTCGTGAAAAACAACTTTTGCGAATAAATACTAATGTTACATATTTATTTACTTCGCTGATATTGGATAATGTCTCGTTAAATAAAACAGTTATTTCTGATCGAATTTCTCCAAAATATAACCTGAAAATATAATAAATCGTTTAGAAAAAACGGAACGCGTGCGATATGGAATATAATTTGCTCCACATTCAAAGCTATGTTATGATGTAACGTATCTACGTAATGCCAATAATTAATCATTAATATCAAGATAACGTATTGCAGAGGTGTTTAACAATAATGCTGAACGTGAGATACGGGGATTATGAATATTCATCTACTGATGAAATATAACTGTTGCGCTAATACGAATCGTTTAAATCCGTTTCCGCACTCACACTCGCGAAACTCGCTCGCATATAATTCGCCGTATTAATGTCAGAACCAAACGTGAAAGAGCACAAAGTGGTGGTATCTGTCGCGACAACTGTTCCCGACATACTGTTTTGCTGCTTTGGTGTGTGCATGACTCGTCCGACAACGATCGCGAGGCGATAGGCGCGGAAATGCAGCAGCCAGAAGTAGGCGAGCATTTAACGCGATAGAGGAATTAATTTAAACGGCATAGTTAGTTCGTAGAGTTGCCGCGTTAAATGTCCCTTTCCTATCAGCAAACTTTCAAGTTTGACCGTGAGAGAAATTTATTTCCCGATTCTAAATCGGACAACAATGCCTCTTGTCCAGTTTCGATGCATAAATATAGATTAGATAAATTATAATTATAATTAGAATTTACTATGTTTTTTATGAAAATGTTTGTTAACGTTGTCAGCCATAAATCCTAATCCTGTGACAATATATCATTCACGGCGTTGTTGAAACCTTATCCAATTTGTCTCATAGTGATAAAATGAGATTTAATTATATATATTAAAATTAAGACTCTTTTGTTATTTTTTTACATACGTACAATAATTATATGTGAATGGAAAGTAGTAAACTCACGCGCATACACCCTTTCTGTATGGCAAAACAGAAGTTTTTGCTTCAGGAAGGCTGAGCTTATTTATTGCGTTTAGTTGCACGAAAAGTCTTAAGATAAATGTGTCACCGTACAATAGTTCTTCAGAAAAACTTATCGCGACAAAACATATATAATAGAACAGGCGACAGGATGATCGCGCCGCCGCCATTTTTCTCTATAATGTTCATCGATCTCGACGCGAAAGGAAAAACCGTGCCATTGTCTCACGAGTCGGGGGTAAAGATTTTCGCCCAGCGGAACTTTCTTTTTTTCGTACTTTTCAAGAAAAAAGAAGACACGCCACGAAGAAGGTATGGAGCATGTCTTCTTTGTGCGCGCACTTCAGCAAAAGTTTCCATGATCGAACTCTTCGCACGAAAGACGATCGTTATACTAGATCTTACTATTGTAAAATCCGCCATTGAATGTTCCTTCGCCAAGACCATCCTATCAGTGTATGCCTCTCTGATATCAGATAATAGTTATAAATGGGTCGTCTCCCCTTTCATTCCCGAATAAATAACGAAACACAATAACGCTTTAATTTAAATTGCCTCGGGAGAATCACATTTACGAGAAGTAAACTCATTAACAAGTTTCCATTCATGGAGGATACTTCGCAAAATTGTCACTGGCAATAATAGCGATGTGAGAACGCTGCGAGATTGGGTAACATAAAAAAATTAATTAAAAAGTTATGATCGTATGTGCACGTAACCAGTTATTTTTAAATTGCATAATAACTTATGAAGCGTGATTCATAAATTATAAGAGCATCAGGTAATATAGTTTTAGAGATGTAGCTTTCATTAAGCTTACAGAAGTTTCTGTGAAAGTTTTCCTGAGCTTTAACTATAATTGTAGATATTAAAAAACATCTATATTTTTTCTTTTTCATATTTCGTATAATACAGTAAAATTCATGTATTTTACGTCATCGTTGTGTATAAAATGACAAGAAATGATATTCCACGGAACATTTAACGTTTCATAATAACGATTTATAGATATCAATTATATATTTCAACAATATATATGTATATAAAATATAGTTATCCAATTAATTTTATATTTTCTATCCAATAAAAAGATTTTCATACAAGGGATTTCTGTACAATTATTTTTTGATTTATAAAAAAGGAAAATGAGTTATATTTAATAATAAAACGTCATTAATAAAAATGGATGTTCTTTTTGTTTCAGTAGATATATTTATAAAATTATGAGATAGTACAATAATCGAAGGATATTAATTCTGTTAGCAGGACTTAACAGAATAAAATTTTATCACAAGTATCTATTTATTCTCTCGTATGTATTACAAATAACAATAAGAATTACATAGAATCGTCCGTGAGGGATGCCATTCGAGAAAGAGCAAGAGGAAAAAGAATAGTTCTCTTTTCCGAGAACAATCAGAATTGTCGTTCAGCGGCAATATGACATATGCGGAAGATTGTGGAGTGGACACTCCCCTGAGATTACCATCGCACATACTGCAAAATGATATGCAAATGGAAGGGACTTGCGCTGCATGACATCCCAGCGGAAAAATGCATTTCATGCATTTTTAATAATAAAAATATAGAACACATTAGCTATTCAAATAAAACTTCAATAAACTCATTGTAATGATCAATTTTTTTTGTTATTAAATTTTTATTTATCGTAATTATAAATGTTTTAAATATTTCTGTGGAAAAAAATAGATTACACGATGATTACAACGCTAAATTGAGCTAACTGCTGCTAATCTGCCACCAATATTAATTTTTTTTGTTCACAAGCCATTGAATTGTTCGAGGATTTACTTCGATTAATGTGATAATAAGAAACGTATGTCTGTAATCACACATACACGCGCACACGCAGACCAAGTAGTAAGATTTCTACGGAACGAGAAGCACCCTTGGGAGATAGTGTCCGAGAAGAGAGAGCGATAAAAACAAGTGGCTGAGAAAAATCAAGAGCAGTTCGACAAGCGAGAGGAGAGTAGCCCGGCAATAAAACGCAAGCGGAAGATTGTAGAGTAAAGGCACTCTCTTGAGATTGCCGGTGCACATGTTCGATACTGATATCACAGAGAAAGAGAGAAAGAATAAAGATTCTCAGTATCTTGGCATCCACGAAGATTGCAAAATATGTATCCTTTCAATTGATCCTCTTATCACCGGCTATATATATATCACTAAAAGAGGCTATGATATAAAACTCAATAAAAATCTTTCGGAAATTTTTTAAAGAGCTTGATGCGTGTGTACAATTAACATCTGTATATATGTGAATAGTTAATAATTATATAGATGTTAGTTTTATTATTTTTATATAATTATACAAAAATAGTAAAACTTCTATTAGATTTTTTAATGTGTTACGGATACGTAACAAATAAGATACGGAAAAAGTACGTAGAATGTATTTAAAAATTTTCTTTATGTATCGTGAAGTGTTTAATCACTTCACTCATAAAGCGAAATGTTAGCGCAACGTAATGCTTTTATTTAAGACATTTAATTTAAAGCATGCCGTAGAACACCGTTTACGTACATATGTATTTATCAAAAGGCTATTTAGGGCATCGTAGTTCGCTGAAACATTCGACCGCAGGGGAGATTTAATGAGCTGCACTCCTATCGCTACCGAAATGCAATTGCAAGGGTAAATGCATGTGGCTTCATCTAAGTCAAAGACGATTGTTTTACTGTACTACACGCGTGAAGTATCGTAACTACCGCAATTGGAACATGTTGGTAAATACAGCAATACACGATCGAGATAAATCTGCGGCGTTACTACACGATATTGCGTTCTATCCTGCTTAAGTGCGCAATTTCATAGCGGATGTACGCAATATGATGTAGGATAAACGGAGGAAAATCATTTTCAATATTCAGTGATGACTACAATATATAATATCGCTCTGCACTGTTTGGATTGCAAATTTCTGTTTCTATTCCATTGCAATTTACACTCCATTTTGTATTGTTGAAAAAGATGAACTTGGAAATATCATTATTATCGCGCTTGTCGTGTAATCACGGAACTCGTTATAATTTTTCCGTTCAAGTGCATATGCAAACACGAACGTTAAATATATTGCATTTGTGATAGGTATAAAAAAATGTAAGGATTAGCAGAATTCCACTCTTTGAAAAATTATATTATCTTGACAATTGAATTTCGACTTTTCGATTTTTTTATAACGAAAATTTAATTGGAGGGATCAATATTACTCACTTTTAGAAATTCAACTTTAGATAATTATTGAAGTAAAGTTAAAATGAAATTACCTGATACATAAAATATTGTTATCTACTCATATTCTTGAGAAACTTGGTTCTTCGAAGCTGTATAATGTAATTAATTAAGCATTCAGTAATTAATACTACTAATATATTAAATTAAACCTTTGTAAATTTTTTGTCAAAGAATTGGTGTCAAATTTAGAAAGAACATATTTCTACTATTCATTTTCATATTTTATCGATATATTAGCGTGATAAGCAGATAATCGCGATTCGAATGATAAACGAGCGTTCCTTTCCGTTGAATATAGAGATCATTCGCTGTAGCTTTACCGGAAAAGCGGTTCTCCAGAGAGAAGCCGGCAATTCCCCGAGATTTCCCGGCTCGATTTGAGAGATTATCATACGAGCTAGGCATCTATTTATGCGGAACAAACGATGGTCCATGCGACGGACGTTGCCGGGCGGTTCTGATTGAAATGCGCCCAGTAATTTCCGGTTATTTGGCGCATACAGTTATGCTCGCGACGCGGTGCATTAGGCCGCCATGACGCCGGCAACGTTTGATATGGCGTGGAATGCGTAGTTCTACCATGGTCCATTTCCATCCGCTTGCGTCCCGTATATCGACGTCGATCAACGTCGACAAAATCGTACGGAGGCTTACGCGATTACAGAGAGCTAATATCGTGGGGCTTTTAATCGATCCTGTGCAAAGAGGACTAGGCTGCATAATGATAATTTCAAATCCGCACTGTACGGATAGTTCAGATTGATTGAAATAAAAATGATTAAATTAGACTATTGGTAATAAGTGACAACTATTATTAAAAGTTTTTCTTACATTGTTTCTTTAAAATTATTTATCTAAAAATATTCTTTTATTAGAGATCAAATTGGACAATTAAATCATTAACAAATAGAAATAAGAGTAATATTAATATATTACTCTTATTTCTATTTGTTACTAGTTTTTATATCATTACTTTAATATTGCAATTTCTGCAGCTGCATATTTCATAAATTTTAGAAGACTTCATTCTCAGTCTCAGATTCTAGATAAATATAATTTCTGCTCTACATTGTTCCACGAGCGAGACGTTTAATTAAAGTTGTAAAAGGTAATGCTTCATCTTATCGAAATTACTTACGTTAATGAGATCCAGCTTCTCGTCGTCCAACCTGCAACAAAAAGTGAAAGATGGTCTTTTAGATGTAACGGAAGCTAACAATTTCCCGTCGACATTTCGTCGTTGACCGACGTTGAAATGCCGCTCGGAATGAACTGTAATAACATTAGAACTTGACAATGTACGAGGTGACTCGTTGACGGCAGAAAACTATATTCCCTGGTCGTGCCAGTCCTCCAACCTACCAATTTCAAAAGTTCGTAGTAAACTGGTGGCCAAAACTAATTTTCCAACTAATTTCCAAAATAGGAATCCCAAACCGCTCTGGTAGATGACCGAGAGATTATGTTCACAACACATGACGCGCAAAAGTATACATAGATAAAATCGGTATTTTATTTAACTCTTTGCATATTATTTCTGACAATTTTTATTTCACAAGTCCATAAATTTTAAATTTCCAATTGTATTGTAATACAGACCACAAGAAATTACTAACATAATTCTCATGAATTGCAAGTACATCGGAAATTAATATGTAATATTAATTTTAATGATAAGCGCTATGGCAATATCTATTGTTCAATTTATTATAGTTATATTATATACATATCTCCTCATAGTAATTATAAAATGACTTTAGAAATAATTATTATATTTGAGGTATATCGATATCTGTGCCTCATGAGATAGAATTGTTACTACTTCTCTAAACGGGTCGTTAACATTAAATCCGATCAAAGTTCGACTTTCAAGTTCCGTTAGCCAAGAAGGACGACGTGCGGGCGAAACCAAAGTATACGCCGGGGCAAACCTTCTCCTTAACTGGCTAATTCCTCGATTAACATTTTAATTACCCGGTGTACGAGGTGAAAGTTTGAGCGAGCTGTCCCAAGCTTGAACGAGGGAAGAAGATTAGAGTCTCGTTAGGGTGGCGCAAGTCCCTCGCTCCACTGCTCTTATCCTCCACATTTCATCCTCAGGCCTAATTTTGCTCGGCCTGATATGCGTTGAAGAAAATTATTCGTCGGCTTATTCGTCGGCGTCTATCTTCCGCCCAGAGGAACGTTGCGCAAAACGAGGCAGAGAACGGAGGATGTCAGACACTCTTGTGGACAAAGCGCAAAGGACTTTAATCTCGGTGAGGGGCAAAAAGGTGCGGTGTGTACGATGATACGCGATTTCACGGTGAGTACTCTCGCGAGACGACGCTTTGTGTGGAACGTCAGAAGTTGACGAGCTGCCGTTTTCCACGTCGCGCTTTTCGCGACCGGTGAGCTTGGAGTTTCGGCGATTAGAAACGTTGTAAGCTCTTCTTTGCACAGCGCTATTTAGCGCTAATTCACTTTCTGTGAAGCAAAAAGAAACGTCGGCATCGTATTATGCAAGTCTTCGCTAAAAACAAGGGTTGAAACTCTAGCAGAGTTCTGTTCTAGTTTAATTTTCAATATATTAGATTTGAAAACACAAAATTATACATGAAACGCATTCACTTATACACAGATATGGAAAAAGAAGTATTTTGCATCAATTTTAATTTTCAAGAATAATTTTAGAAGAATCGGTTTTTGTCTACCCATAATATAAAAATTTGAAATTATACTTTTAATCCTTCACTCAGAGAAAAAAGTCGTATCAGCAACTAGAAATTTGTGAACAAATAGCGCCTCAACTATGTGCTATAAAGTTGCAGTAACAACAACCAAATAAGTTATATGAACTAAGAAAACATAGTAATATTAACCATTTATAGTAAATCGTTGGATTATAGTAAACTACATATTTGTCTAAATATTTGTCTAAACTGGAAAAATGTTGTTGTCATATCTTACTTGTATGAAGTCTATACTGTCTCTTATACACATCTAGATGTGTATAAGAGACAGATATATAACAAGTCTATATAACTGTGTAATTATAGTTGAGTCGCTATTTCACTATCAATTAATAGTTCACAAATGTAGTTAGCGTGACTATTTTTTTATAGTATTCAGTACTACTTTAGTTCCTATTACTTCGTAAAACTAGTTGCAACTACTTAAATTTGAGAGTTGCCAAATTATAGTTGCCAGAACTATTTTGTTTTCTCTCAGTGTTGGTAAATAGCAAAATATCGAATCGCAATGTATATCTTCCGTTAATTGTTGCAAATTATTTCATCGTTTTCTTAGTGTGTTTCAATTCTCGAGATTTTATTGACGTTATTTCGTTGTTGACGGTATTATTGCATACAACAATATTTTGATTAAATCAATTTTATTCGCTATGTTGGCGGAGATGGAACGCTAGATGTTATATAATAGCTTGCGTTATTTTATGCAAAACTGTTATTTTTAATATGTCTCGGAAGGATAAACGTTAAAACGATTTGCTGTTTTGACATCAAAATTAAAATGAAAATAAATTTTCCGCATCAGTAAGTATTACGTTTTTCAGGAAAAGTGAGATCTCTGTAAATATAAATTTTCGTAGGGGAGATAACCGCCCACGCTAAGTCGTACTATTATCAAACAAGATGCCAGGAAAGATGAGATTGCGGCCTGCTCTAATGAAGGCGACGTATGCACAAAAATTATTGCGCAAAAGTAGATTAACCTACTTGTCAGTAAAGTATATTCGCGCCGCGCCGGTTTACTTTAATATTAACCTTTTCAACGTACAAAAATTTATGGGAGCTCATATTTAAAGATAAGTCCAGAAAAAAAATTAAACAGAAAGAAGAAGGAATTGCAAAAATACTGATGGCTTTCATATTTTAAGCAATAACATTCCTAAAAGTTTGGTAAATATCAACTTTAAATTACAATAGTAAAATGCGGTCACGACAATAAAAGCTCGCGCATACGGAGGAAACGAAATTCCCGCGGCAGAAAATTGTATTGTTAATGCAATCACATAGTTCCGAAACAAGCTCGTTTTTAATCATAGAGAATGCTGCTGTTAAAACTATAGAACTGAGATTAAAACGGCGGTATTTAACATTGCTGATTAAAAAAAAGTTATCTGTATTCTTGCTAAGCTCGCTGTAACTCACACCATTTTCACTCAGGCAAAGCGTCTCCAATTCACCGGGTATGTCTCCTGTGTCTTGACTTTTTAGTCGACCCTTTCTCTATGACCATTCACCCTTCGCTTCCGCGTTCACGAGTCCCGCGTCCTTTCCTCGCTTGTGCTTCAAGCCCGTTGAACTTTTTGTTTCAAACGCGCCGTGCTTCTCTTACAAGTGAGCGTACGTATACTCGGTGCTATTTTCATTTCACCCGAGTGCGCAATTTGCAGTTTTGCTCGTAGGTGATTAAGATGCTTAATCTGTGCGCGCGAGTGGGTGACCTACTCCTTCGCCCTTTTCTTATACTAGATAGTTTCAGCTAATCCAACTTATCCCTTCGCCCCTTTCCTCATTTTCTCCCGTCTCAGTCCGAAATCTTCCTAGTTTTTATTTTCTCATTTGCTTCGTGTCGCTCTGCCCCTTTCTTTTTTCTTTAATTTTTTCCTTTCTCACTTACCATATCGCCTTCTATTTTCCGTTAGTATTTCCATCCCCTATTTTCTTTTCTCATTCTCCTTTCACGCGGCCATTTCTTCTCTTCCATGTCTTATAGCACTATTTCCTTTACATACAACATACAATTTCCTGTACATGTCGCGCTAGCGCATATCTTTCACATCTCTTTTAACTTCTATCTCTATCATCTAAATTAGCATTGTAAAAACCTTTCATATCCATCATCATATTAACCTTCATGTTATAATTTTACATAGCTAGCAAAAATGATCAATTAATACTATATTATATATTTGTATAAATCATAATATTGCACTTGTTTAAAAACAATTAATTTTTTGCTTGAATTTATGATATAAATAAAGAAGAAAAATTTTTTAAACGTTACCATTAAATATATGTCATTGTTACAATCGCGATTCAGCTTCATCGCATCTTTTGGCAACGATAGTCTGAAACTTTGGGTACTTACGAGAAAAAAAAGCTTAAACAAATGTACTTGATTTAGCGAGTTACTCAGCGAGTTACCCAGCAAAATCAAACGAGACACCACTCTCACGTTTTAGCGCCACGGAGAACAGCGTGTTGATTTAGGACGGTAAGTTATGATCTCGAGTACTACTGCAGCGCTGTAGTAATATCCCGTAGAATATGGAGGCGCCAGATAAATTTCAGTAGCAATTAGCGGCTGCCGCGATAAAATCCATAATGTCGCCTCACCGCGGAGTCGCGCGCAACGTAAGCGCCAGCGTGTTAATTGAGTGTGAATCTGGTAATAACATCCGTGATATTTCGCAGTAGCAGAATTTTGAGTAGGCTTTTACGGCTAATTACCGAGTCTAGTAATGTAATAGGTAATACCTAATAAGCTTACGAATATATACCAGTTATTACCTAGGAATTGGCAAGCGCTCTTTTATAATACATAATGGGATATATAAGACCCTTTTAACCATATTTAAAAACTGTTATATTAAAAATTCGCAACAGATTTATTTTAAAAATCAAGAATATGCTATAATAAATACTGGACTTGAAAAATAATATCTTTCAAATTTTTTAAACTTCATTAATATTTTTCAACTTTTATTATTACTTTTGTATTATACAAGCAGAATGGCCCTTTTAGTTTTAAAAAATTGTGCTGAAAAGAATTATATTAAAGAATAGGTAAAAAAACGTAATAAAAATAATTAAAAATACGTATAAAAATATGATAATTATAATAATTTCTACGCTGTGCGATAATAACTTTTATCTCCTGGTTTCCATAGACATTTTTTTAATCCTAATTTTGGACTAATAAAACAAAAATGTTTACAGCGCAAAAACTCGTGTAACTTTCGTCGCGTACCTGTCGCGGTTGGAAGTCACGTAGATCGCGAAATCATATTACTCGCGGTCTTATCTTTCGGCCACCTCGTAATAGGACATAGAAACCGCGCGGTATGCACGTGTATTCGCTACATTAACGAAATCAGTCATCATTCGTAGCATAGAACACCGAAATCTGACCGCGGTGCTAATGTCCTGCAAATTGCAGCCCGCGTTACGGTGCCGGATTATTGATGACACAGAATGGCTACGACTATGCGTCTCTATTATCTTTACGATCTGCAAATGGGGCCGCGGTCATTCGTTGCCTTGGATAAATATGGCAATGCTATGCGATTGTTTCAAGCTTAACGTGCCCGCCGATCCGAAATATCACCCGTTCGCTATTTACTGCAAGGAATGCAAGGCGAAATGCTGCTGGCAATTAGCGAGTGCGCTGCTGGAAGGTGTACGACATAAGTTATCAAGTTAGTTCTTTTTAGATAAAACGTGCATTACGGAAACAAAACAATTCACAGTTGGTTATCTTTATTTTTACGTCTCAAATATTTTTACTTGTCGTATATATTTTTAGTTTTTTATTAATATCGTGAAGAAAAAACGGTATTACATTGTACGTATACAATCGCTATCTATAATTTCTTATGTCTATATGTTCGCCGGCATGAAGATGGTATAGAACGAGACTTTTAGGGAATAAAAATTCATGTTGCCACTAAAAGAACGTTTCCCAGCGTAATCGCGCGCTCTATCCGCGTAAATCCACATCTGCTGAATTTGCGTCGTTATTCCCGGCATAAAATCCTTTTAAACGTTCTCATTTTCTCAAGGAAACATACGCTTTATGCTGCAATAAAAGTAGCAGTCGGTCGCAACGGCCTCGCGCGTCGACGAAAAGAGACGGAGACAGAGAGAAAGAGGGCTACAAGTGCCGCGTCTAAAGTCCTCATTAGAATGCAAGGAAGGTGCGTGGCATACAATACGGCAGGCTAAACGACAGTTACACTTCGTCGTCTCTTCAAAAGTCTTTGAGCGCTCGAGAGCGTGTACAAGTGATAAGATTTTTCGAGCGAGAGCACGGGGCGTGTTGTCTACCCCGTTACCGTTGTCGTTCTATTACATCGTAGCATCTCCGCTTTCAGACTGCCTATTGTCGCGTAAAGGAAAAAAAAGGGAACTCACATAGCGAAAGAGCCCTTTACGCGAGATAAAGTAAAGCACGCGACAAAATAGCAGTGATATAGGGAACATGAAAATGTAACAAAGCATTTCCCACATTCTTAAAATACTTACTTAAAAACACGTTTATCTTAATGATTACGATGCAAAAAGCTTATGGCCAAGTATTTAATGTAGGGCATGGAAATTTTATAAGATTTCATGATGAGCCGTTCCACGCGAGTGATGCGAGATTCGTTATTTTTCTAGCTAAAAGTAGCAAAGTAGAAGAAAAAATTTTTTCGAATTAAGCGACAACGCACGCAAAAATAATTTCACGTAGACCACTATCTATCTGTACCACCTGCCTGAGAAGGTTCATTATAAAGTTTCACAGACTTCCACGCCCTACTTATCAGATTAATAAGCGGTTTCTTTCTTGTTCTGAATAATTTACATAAATTACATTATATAAATTATCATATATATAAAGACTGAAATAAATATTATAATTTAGAATATTTTCTAATATATGTTATAATATACAACAAATGTAATTATTCAATTCGACCTGACTGGCCAGATATATTTAGTGATGCACTACGTTTCGACCGTAGATTTCGGTCCTTCTCAAGTGCGTTGATACTTGATTGCATAATCAAAAGAGGCAAAGACAAGATCGATCATTTAAAACAAACACAACTCGTGTACAAAATTCAATGTAATCAATGCGAGTCGATTTATATTGGACAGACAA
>NJRP01000045.1:1203459-1228875 GCA_003063835.1 Aphaenogaster floridana | reverse complement strand
CCGTGCAGAAAGTAATGAGGCCGTGCAGAAAGGAGATATTGGCACGGTTTCGAGTGGAAAATTCCTCTGTGTGCAATTGGTTACTTTCCGCACAGAAAACACGCGCGTAATGGGCCATTTTCGGCGCACATGTGATATAAAATTATTAGATCTACATAATTTTCATAACGTGCTTCTGATTTGACTTTGTTTATGTGACTTTCACTTGTTTTTATCACTTTTTTATTTTACTAGAGACCACAGACGCGCGCTTCGCGCGCGCTATTTGGCTTTTTATTTTCTACTTTTTACTATCACTATTAACCATAGACTTGCTATTAACCCCTCGATACACAACTGTCAAAATATGCGATGACAGCCGCTCACGAAGTTAAGCGCAGCGAGAGAACCAATCGGCATCGCGGAAAAGAGTCAACAATAAACTTCGAGACTTTCGAGAAGACTTCGAGAGATGCGAGTATCGATTTAACATGCCTTTTTTAGAAAGGATCCTTCAATTGTAACCAGTATAATATCATACCTCGACACGCACTGACGTTCTCTTCGTCTGATGTTACAAAATTTTTATTATATTACATCTTTAAGTTATTTATATGTTAATTCATCTTCTACTGCGCATACTATCTGTAAGTTTTATTAGTTTTTATCGCTTTTTATCTGTTACACTTATTGATGTTGTCGACAACCTAAATTTGATCTACTTTTAGATGATATACTTGGACATATCTCTTAGATTTGAATGTGTTTAACCGAATTATTGTATCAACGCACTTGAGAAGGACCGAAATCTACGGTCGAAACGTAGTGCACCACTAAATATATATCTGGCCAGTCCGGTCAAATTGAATTATTACATTTGTTGTTTTTTACTTATTCACTGGCAAAGAAAAATATTATCTTTTTATTGTTATAATATACATTGTCAAAAACGGAATAGAAAGATGATGAATACCATCATGCTTGTCATATTGCTTTCTTTTAAACGATAGACGGTTGTTGTTCCACTGTTATTTCAGAGCAAAAAGAATAATCAATTTTGTGTTTATCTGATAAAGAATATCGCATTTGCTTCGTACTCCGTGCAAACAGAACGTCTCAAAGTGCGTTTCCTGTAAATTCAAAGTACGAGCACACAACCACCATAGCGCGGTTGTCGCCAGACCGCGAACCAGAACATCCGTGGGCAAGAATTTACATACTCGGCGACGTATGCGCGCGCACAATTTGCATTTATGTAAGTGCATAATTCGTTATGAAATGCAAGCACAATGACTATTAGCTTCCAAGATTAGTCTACGTCAAGCGACGATTCGCAGCGCGAGTCGGAGATTCTATTGTTCACAAGTGACTATTAGATTCAAGAGTACCCCATTCAGCCTTTATTCGAATTAACTTGAAGTCGAATTGCACGTTACCATACGGCATAGAAGCGCTCATATAAATGCGAAATTTTCGTTACTAAGGTTATCGACTTATGCGGGCTGTATGGAGCATGCAGTCACAAGCGCGAAACGAGAGAGAACTTTGTTTTCGAGTCTTAGTAACGTAACATCCTCGAATTATTAATGTGATAACGCGATTAACAATCTTATACTAAAATTATACCAAATTATATCAAATTATACCAAAACATGGATAATATTGGATCTGTTATTCTAGAGTTAATGACACAAATCATATATTTAGGATTTCGAGATATGAAACTGATAAGATTTCCGAGATATATACTGCATAAGATACTGCACAGACACAATACATATTTACACCGTTGCATATGGAGCATCTCGGTGTCGAGACAGCCTTGCGATATTAAACTAATCAAATGACACTTCATGAATACTTGAGTTTAACTGTCTCGTATCGAAAAATAACGAAACTATTTTTCAGAAATTAGTTCTCGAGAACGTCAATTTTAATTATACGTTTAATATTAATTAAAAAGAAATGCGATCGAAGACACTTTTCATATTCTTATATAATTAACCACTTCGTTGGCAAGCAGAATGAGACTGTTCGTGCCCAGTGTGATAAGAAAAAAATTTTGTCGGACATAGCCGACAATTGATATTTAAAAATCCATTTTGAATTTCAAATTTTTTACTTCAAATTTGGATTTAGCGACCCAAAAAATACTTAGGTCATACCACGACAAACCATCAAAATCGAGGTATTTTATATATCAAAATAATAAGGTGCGCACTATTGCGTCAATGTCATACTGGACACAGTTTTATTTCGCACACTATTACATCAATGCCAAGGGGTTAAACCTCAGTCTGGTCTATAACATGACGGGAGATATTTCTTTTGGCATTTCGCGCGGGATAGTGAACCTGGCTCGCAACGATGGCTTCTTCGGGATCATTCCTGCTCGTCGTAATCTTCCTTCGTTTTATACGGTCGTAACGGACTGCGTCGCGCGACGTCGACTCGCGACCGCCGCACTCGCGGCCGTTTCATATTTAAGGTGACAGTTCGCCGTGAATAAAGACCACGAGCGGGACTTAATGCTGCGGCAGTCCGAAGCGCGAAACGAGATCGCCTCTCGCTCGTTCCGCCAACTGCATCTTGCCGGGCGTAAGAAGTGCAACGGGTCGCGCCGCGCTAAACGCTTTACCGCATTATTACCATCTTGTTCCACGCGGGAACACGTGGACGCGCCGTCTCGCCTTTTACGCCGCGGCCACGTGACACATCGTGAAGAAAAAGTCATTTCGCCGGCCGTGCGTTACGGGCGCTATCCGTAATCACTTCGGCAACACTTCGCCGTCACGGGATAGCGAGTTAAATGAGATTTTCATTCCGCCGACGACGGGGAATTTTAACGTCGGCGAAAAGCACTGTCGGCTACGTCGCAGAATTCGTATTTCGTCAGTGTAGCGATTTTGCATTATGCATTCGTTTGACGATCGAGCGCGCGTTTGATATCCGACTTTTAATCGGCCTCATTAAACCGGGCCCCGCTCGAGAATTTGTCGACGATGATGACGGGTCTTGCGACAGCCCATAAAAAATTCATGAGCGCCAGTAATTTACTTCCTTCATCGCGAGGCCGGCTCTTGATCTTCCACCCTTACATTTTCCACGAAGAACGCTCTCCGGCGCGCCGGGTCGCGCTAACGCCGCTACGCTTTACCCTCGTCGGCGGAGATTTAGCGTTGCGATATGACGGCGCTTTCCGAGGACAGCTTAAGGAATCGGCAATGGCTGGGACGGGTTATACAGGCGAAACATCGTTTACCCGATACGGAGACCATCCGTCATGGCAACGATAACGAAAACTATTTTCCACCATCCATTACCGAGATCGCTTAAGCTGCATCGCTCAACCCCCTCTGTGTGCTCTCGCTAAAGGGGTTGCTCTTTTTCAATTATAAAAAAAAGAACTTTCCTGAGATAACGACCGCGTCGTTAGCGCGGACCGGCCGTAGAAGTGCGATAACTTCGATCGATCGTTTGCTGTTAAAGTATTTCTTTCGCGGCGGCCACTATAATGGCAACGTTTCTTCAAAGTTTCTTTTATTGCGCAGCTGTATTATTTTCGTCCGTAGCGAATCGACTCAGCGAAATCACGAACTTCATTTGACGGTGCATTAGAGCCACCGTGTTCCTTGATTGCGCTCGCTAGACGAGTTATAAGATATCGCTATTCAACAGATATAAGACAAGAATATCAATATAGCTCTACTTCGCGCAAATTAATATTTTATTTCCGCGGAAATCCAAAATGTGAAGATCGCATAAAAATGTGCAATGAAAATTTGCGCAATCAATATAAACGCAGTTTCGCTTAAATCTCCAACTATTTCCCTATAAATCCTGCCACAATCCCGTGAAATTTTGATATCTATATAATTTTTTCTAGCTACGCCATATTTCATTACATAATGCGCTTATTTATTACGGAGCATTTAATTTAGCTTATATGACTTTTGTAGTCAGCTTCTATACAAAAGCGCCAGGAAATGTAAATTCGCTGTGCTATAAAAAAAAGGAAAAGAGAAGAGAAGTAGAAAAGTGGAGCCATGCGCATAACATAAAAAACATACAATCGAAAAAGTACGCTTAATGTATACGGATACGGAATTTTAAGCATGTAATTTTCTCAGATAATGTAACGCGATTATAAAAGAACAGTTGTAAAAGAAAAGTTTCGCATACCAAGCGATATCACTATGTTCAATTTTATTTGTTCATAGATCGTATCCCGCTCGTAAAAGTGCATTTGTCGCGGTCTCGAGGGTCTCGAGATACTCATTCGATCGCAAATGCCTTCTAATTAAAGCTTATCGCACGATGCGTGTGAATAAGGATGGAACCAACGGTTATCAAAGCTTTTTCAGTTCCGGATATCTTTTCAACTTCAAACCACCGTAGTTTGAGAACCGCTGAGAAGTGTAGAGAAAAGTGTGTCGTTCACGTACTTGCAAGCTTTAGTTCGTGAGCAAATACCATGTTGTTATAAGATAGGCGTATTACTACAACTATAGAAAGAGAGAAAAAGGGAAAGAAAGAGAGAGAGAAAAATAGAAAGAGGGAGAGAACGTATCGCACAACCGCGGGCATGGAAAATCAACGAGTAATTTAATAACGCCTGAGGCGGCGGCGACTCTCCGTCGACCTTAACGACGAACTTTTCCGTCCGTTTAAACACGATAATAACGAGAGTGGCCTCGCGCCAACGCAGTCGTAATGCCGATAACAACGACGATATGGTAACTACTCTGGTGCTTTCATGAAACGATTCCGGATAGTCCGTTGGTAGTATAGCTCTCGTAAAACACGTCGGACAATCAAAACGACAGGTAAATGGTATCGCTTCGTCGATATTTCATACAAATGTTTCACGCTCTTTGTAACGGCGGAATGTCGTGCCTTATGCAGAATATACTTCAATGCATCGATTCGTTCTAAATAATAAATATAACAAAGTGGCTCGTTAGTAGATCTGCAGTACACGTGTGTATATATTTCATAATACGCGACGTTTAAAAATTAAAGTTTAACACTAGCTTTATTTTTAATTTTTAATAGATGTTATATTTTACAGAGGATATATAAAGACTTTAAGAGACTACTTTAATAATTTTTATCGCTAAAATAGGATAATATATATCGGCCATACAGAGAGAAAATTTATGGAGGGAGAATATAAAAAGAGCTATTAATTTGGTTTATTAAAAGTATCGAATCCATCTCACAATCAGTTCATATCACTGCGCTATCATATCATAGGATAAGCGAGTAGTGACGGATTGTGACGCTCAGCCGTATAAGTCGGCTTCATACAAGAGCTTTATATCGTTGACTCTTACTACTGAAATTACAAAATTCATATTTCTAAACTATAATCACCGATTATTTAAATTACACATTGCCAGTGCAATGTAATTGTATAATCATTATTAATAATCGTAACACATGGCCTCTATATAAATAAATAATCATTTAATATTTAAATATAAAGATGAATAAATAAATATGTTAAGATCATGCTTCGGTAAAGCGTGCAATAATTTCCTATCGAAACTTCATTTCTAATAAACAAAGCTGGCTAGTATTCAAGCACCAAAACTAAAGTCGCAGTTAGGTAACCATGGTTACCTTCACGACGTTTCACTGATCGCAGCTTTAACGTAGAATTACCGACGAAGAAGTGGAATAGTCGACGGCGTGAGAGTACCATGGTCCATTCGGCTCGCCGGAGCTTCGCTTTACGCTTCGCGGTTCAATTACAATCGGAGCGCGCCCTGCTCACCTCAGGTTTTTCGGCTATCGTAGAGATCGAGAGGATGAGGGACTACTCCCGAACCCTCCGACACGCTTCACGCTCCGAAGACGATCGTCCGACCATTCTCGCGGTCTGACCGCATCCACAACGCCGAATCGATATCCACCTACCGTCGAGAGACGTGCGGCAGGTACGTGTCGCCGCGGCGCTCTACACCGGCTATACGGACGCGCGTATATTTCTTTTTGCGGATATAGACGAGGTAGACCCCCTTCCTGTACGCGGGCGGTGGAATCGGCGGGATCGCGAGGGAATGGCGTATGTGTATACACATTCGTGGAAGCTTAGCCATGAGTAATGGCGTACAGTGGCAGGGAGAACCCGGACGGTTGCCGGTGGTTAATTATACGGTGGGATTAGCTTGGCCGGCACCGCCGCAAACCCACCTCTATAATTTTCTCGAGGGTTCAAATTCGAGCGTAAAGCGAGCTCCTGCTCGAAAGTGGGAATGGGGCGAGAGAAAGAGAAAGAGAGAGAGAGAGAGAGAGAGAGAGAGAGAGAGAAGGAAACGTAAGAGGAGGTGGTAGAGGAGGAGGAGGCCGAGATGACCGGCGAGGCTTTGCATGAGATAGCGCATCCTGATTGCGTTCACGCTACAGCTGGGTGTATGTTCTATTTACTATCTATTAGAATTCAGCTCTTGGCGTACAAACGCGCACGTAAAGGAGAGGAGAGGAGGAAAGGAAGAGAAGGAGGAAAGGAAGTGGAGGAGGAGGAGGAGGAGGAGGAAGAGAAGGAGGAGAAGGAGAGAGAGAGATTTTAATTTTACTGCTTCATAACCAATCGGTGGTCGTTTGATGTAATAATTATTTCACGCAATCGAAACCAATTACAACGTTAAAGATATCGGGAAAAGCGTATGCACGGTTCACAATTTAGTTCGTGTATAATTAAAACGTAAATAAAAGTATAGAAAAACTTTGATGTAAAATTATATGTCTTAATTATTGCCTGAAATATCAAGTGATCTATATTTCTTTTAGAAACAAAAACTAATGAATTTCATTTGTATGTTCGTTCTTTCATAAAATATTTTAATTTATGTTTAACAAGAATATATCTGATGGAAATAATTATTATAGTAAAAATAAATCTTTTTGTTAACTACAACAAAAATTTCTCGAAAAACATGAATTTCTTTGAAACAATATGAATTTCTTAGTAAAAGACAGAAATAAATATATCTCATTGTCGTAAACAAATTGTTTTTCAAAAAAATAACATTTTTCTTAACAGAAGTAGACGCGATTACTATGTAAGTACCATTCTACTATGGCACGTAGTTAATTCACTTCTACTACAAATAATACGAAACATATGTCTCTCGACGGTTCACACAAAGACCGACGATTTATCGTCGCATCATTCTTTTTCTCTCTCGTTCCAAAGTTTGCAACCCCTACCAGCATTATCGACCAACATGCCTCCTGCGCGAGGGATCAAGAGAGATACCGGATGGAGAAAGGGAGAAGAGGATTGCCGTGGAAGAGCAAAAAGATAGATAAACTGATAACGGGCGATGGAGAAGAGAGGATGCTATCGAAGATCGAGAAGGGAAGATCAAACGCGACTCGGTACGATCGATGATAGCGATATTATCTCGAAAATCTCCTTTTCTGACAAAAGAAGGTGGGAGAAATCGTGTTGCTCGCGGATCATTAGGCTTGTCGATTACAGACCCTTTGTAACCAGCTCATGAGTCGCTGGCGCAGAGACAACGCGAAAATGACTCCTTTAACTAGCAATCTAAAAAGATTCCACCGCTATCTAGCTCAAGCCGGCTCGATTACTAGTGACGTCACGTATCCACAGATTCTTTCCCAGTTAAACAGTCATTTGCTTCACTTCTACCGACCCCATGCTTTAGTTCGTTCGCTGGACCCACGCTAGATTTATCCGCACCTCATTTCCCGATTGTGCCGCAGAAATCTCAACGACGGGATCGAATCTAGCGACTCTGTGGCACGAGATAAGGCAGTGAGAACAAACAGGAAAGATAAAGTGGTAAGGGTGAAATAGATCGGAAAATTTATATCGTTCGATTTACTGGCCGGAAATTCGGGAATTTAGGGATGCCGCTGTTCTCTTCGCACAATGAGAAAGGCAAAGCAACGATGTGGCAAAAGCTTTCTACTCTCCGATGTTCGATAAACAAAGCTTCCTGCATGAGAAAAATAAACTTAACTCTGTTCAACAGAAATACGAAGATATCTATTTGTTGAGCGAAATGCGATAAGAATAATATTAATTTAACGTTAATTTATGATTTTTCATCAAATAAATGTAACATAAATTTTAAGAGAAATACAACGCATGATTATACGTGTATTTTTTCGTAGTTCTAGTATTTTTTATTGACAAATAAACTTGGAATAAATTCTGTAAGCGAAAAATTATTTTAGTTTATAGATAGATACAGTTTTAAAATTGATATCAGGAATACTTCTGCACGCGTCAACGAAACAGGGCAAAGATAAGTAATAAAAATGCAATCATTATAAATCCAAAATCGATAAATTTAGATCAATATAGATAATCTATATCAAATATAGATAAAATCAAATATAGATAATCTATCTATAGACGATTACAAAATTTGATTTCTAAGTTTGGAGAAGCCATTTCTGATATTTGATATGATATTTTCGGATTTATATGTATGTTACATATTTTTTGATCCATAATTCCTATGACAGCTGAACGTTCAAATTGGAACACACAACTAGAATAAGACATCCGTCTATTCCAGCGTTCGTATCCTAATATATCTCATATTGCATCTAAAATCGACTACTCTCGATATTTTTGAAAATACTATGCGAAAATACTGCGAATATATATGTCGCGCAGTCAGCATATCATAAATCAAACGCAAGAAATAACATCGTAGAATCTCGGGAACTCCATTTTCCGTAACACTGAAATATGTATTCGATGTATGTCATACGATACTTAGAGACAGGTACCGAAAGTTATGATGTATTAGAATAATTCTACGAGTAAAACAATAATTGACCTGACAATAAGAAAAACAACAAAAGCCTAAAATGCTAACGCCAGAAAAAGAGAATTATTGTCGGATTACAATCTAAATTTATCTCTCGTTCAGCCTGAAGCCACACTTAGGGACGCCCACGCGAATTAAACTTGTTCTTTCGCGCAACAACACGATGAGGCGGAATTGGCGCGGACGCGATGTGACGGACAGCGTGTCCGAGATTGACGGCGGTACGGTGGATCCGGCGGATTTGGCATAAAACCGGCGGGTTTACGAGGTCGACTTTGATTGCGCCGTCGGCCCGTGCACGCTATTGCGACGCGGACGAACGAATAATCGAAGGGATTGCCAGGTGGTTGTCAGAACATTCGGTCGGGCCCCCGACGCAGCAGCACGCCCCCGGAGCGACAGATATTGCTTTTCCACGGCATCGTAAATTCACGGCAGCGTGTATTAATGCCCGTCCCGTCACGGGGAGGAACGCACGAAATTTCCGTACTCCGTCTTTCCCCCGGCCCGTCCGTCGTTCTTCACGCCGTTATTCATCGCCACACCGCCGCGTCTCCGTACACCCTTGCTTCGTAATCGATGGGCCATTGGCGCACGAAGGAGATGCGCAGCTGCATACGTGACGATAGCGCTATAAAAAAGTTCCGACGGAATGGTACGAACGACGTCCATCGTGACGTCTTTTGCAGAGTATTTTTGTCTCTGCGCTTTGTCATAAAATATGAAAAAAGTAGCATGAATCGAGAACTTGATATGAAGACAGATAATATATGCTAATAATAAAAAGAAAAATTTTCAACCTCATATCTTATTTATTAAAATACAAGTGCGGACATAGCTTATATTCAAGTTTTTATCTCGTGAATTTCCTCGCCAGTGGCATTCACTTTAGTTTTTTATAGCGACATTATTCTTGGCACATAAAATCTTTTCAAAAGGTATTTATTACTTTATGATGTAACTCTGACATGCTTAAATGAAAGTAGCTAGCTAAATTCATCTCTGTTCCATTTAATAAAAATGTATAACCATCTGAAATTTGTTTAACAAACAATGTTGTTAATAAGAAATGGCATGGAACAATTATTTTGGACTAAAATTTATTTGTATAATATACAATACACTGTTGCACTATTATACATTCAAAGTATTACAAATGTATAATGAGTTATGAGATTTTATATATAAAACGCAATTCATAACATTTAGCTAGATCTTTAAACAGCTGCAGCGTATACGCAATGAAATGTAGCGAAGGATTAACCAAATTGACAAAATTCCGCGCGTTGATGCGACGTGACGTCTCTCGTGTGAAGTTGATAACTTGATAAGCGAAGCAGACGCGTCATATCGCGAGAGACCGAAACAGCGAGGCAGGGGTGTCAGTAATGAGCTATCCGAGTTAATTAAGCACACCGGCGAACGTATCCTGCGCATCTTGCGGCATCGCACAACCAGCCACTTGCGGCGTCGAGGTGAAACCTCATGCGGAAGGATAGAAATTTGCTGTAACGTTACTGATCGCGCCTTCCATTCGTGTGAGCATGCAACGAGCCACTGGAGGGCTGCGTTACACTCCACGCTAAGGTATTAGCTTAGGAACCATGTCGCGATATAAACTGCGAGAGCACGGCCGGACTAACGAGTTAAGCCGGAATTTATGGCTCTGACAAAATTACGTGCGTCGACGCCTCGATGTAAAATTACTACGTTACAGTAGGCGGCCGTTATACGAAGAATGTGTCACGGATACTTGCCCTTTCGCATCTCTGGAGAAATCGTGAGAAGTCGCAGCCCCGAGATACGCGGCCTCCTCAAGAGCACGGGCTGCGATTTAACAAACGCACGCATGCTCTCGTTTATTGATTTCATTATGACACGAGATACCCGTTTTATCGGAAATTGCAATGCGCATATAACGATGGTCGCGGACAATAATTACTTGGCTCACGTTCGGAATCCGGTAAATCCACGTTTGCGAAAATTTGTATTATTTCTACACTGTAAAAAAAGTATGTAAAATTACAGGACAAGTGTAAAAATTATATGTAAATAAGTGTAAAAGTATCATTATTTATAAAGGAAACGTAACAAATTCATGTATTTTTACAACAATTATTATTGTAAAAATACGTGATTTTGTAAGTTTTCATCATAAATAGTGAAGTAATATTACATCCTTTTTTTACAGTGTATACACTGTATGCACGACGCTCCGCGTAAAGCCAACCGTGTAAAGTCGTATATGTTGAAGGGCTGGAGAAAAA
Organism: Aphaenogaster floridana; assembly: GCA_003063835.1. Classification (NCBI taxonomy): domain Eukaryota; kingdom Metazoa; phylum Arthropoda; class Insecta; order Hymenoptera; family Formicidae; genus Aphaenogaster; species Aphaenogaster floridana. The sequence goes on along the minus strand of NJRP01000045.1, from coordinate 1,217,810 downwards.
AGAGAACGCATTTTTCATTTTTCTGATAAAACACGAGCTGCCTGAATTTTCACGGACGTATTGTCAGAGACATCAAGTATATGATCATATGTAAAATATCTCGAGAAATTCCCCAAAAATCGGAAGCCGAAATAATAAAGAAACTGTATGCGGAAAGGAAAAAATATTCTCTCGCTGCGGCATAATTATGGTCCGTATCGTCTCGTACGTAAGATTGTAAAATAACGGAATATACGAGTGCTGCGACCACGCGAGCCGGGATGCCGCGGGCGATCCCCAGCGGCGTCATTCCTTATGATACGAGATGTACGAAAATGCACGCGGACTCTGCTTGCCGGATACCTGCCTGCGCCGGCACTATTTCTGCCTTTTTCCAATCTCGCCGACGTCATATATAGTTTTTGTTTGGCGTCGAAGGACTGACACGCGTACGCACGAGTTGACAGGTTCCCGCGGCAGCGGCACCGTCAGGATTGCGCCCCGGGATTACGTCGAACGTCACATCCTCCGCTTTCACGTGCGCCTCGTATCCGGTGTGGCACACAATCTCTGTCTGCCTCTCCGACTCCCTCGTTCTCTGCTCGTCGCGGAGCGCGTATAACATGGGCCGCCTTGCCATAGCGAAACGTCGACGACGAGAAGTTTCGGCGGCGGCAGACATTTCAAGAGCAGAATCGGGGGAAGAGAGCACCGATGGCACTTGAAATACGCCCGCGAGACAACGGCTGGTCGTATAAGTTTAATCCTACGTGACGATATAACCTTCTCGGAGCTCTTCCCGTATAGTTCACCGTCTCCTTCCGTCTCCTTATCCCCTCGGAGAAAGAGTAAAAGGAAGGAAGAAGGGGCAGAGCAGTATACTCTTGTCAAGCTCCACTGGCGCAATGAGACCTCTCGTAGAATTGTCACTTAACTATTCTTCACTTAACTATTTTAATTCCACCGAACTATAAGTTATAGAATGTACGCGATATATAGCACAAGTGTAACATGTAGACAATGTGCTTACTCCAGTCAAAATTATCGAGAACTAATCGAGAACGTTATCGGAGATCGCTTGGGTAATGTCCAAAGTAAATACCTCACTCTTCATACATTGCGCTTTGTTATATAATCCTTAACCCTTCGAGGCCACACTGGGTGGCGGCCACCCAGACAAAAATTCAGCCCCAATATTTTTAAGATAGGCTTTATATATATAATCAGTGTCCCTCCACCTAGAATCCCTAGTTTGAGTCTCTCTTTCGAAGATTCGTGCAGTAGAAAGACTTTAAGCGATATCAGTTATGTTTGGTAAACATTTGAAAATCATTATGGGTGTGACGTATTTTTTCCTTTAAAATAACACCATTTTTACATAATTTTCTAAACGGGCGCTACTTAATATCGAATCTTAAAAAAATACGAATTTTTAAATTAAAAAAATAATTTTTCCAAATTTTTTCTTTTCGATTTTTTATAAAAAATTGGAAGCACATTTCGGGTTCTGCACCATGCATATTTTTGAACGACACTCTTAAGATGTTTCATGAATTTTTACAACTTTATTGGTGCACATTAACTGGAATTATGAGACTGAATCGGTCGGGGCGGCGATCACCCAGTGTGGCCGGGGCGTATTAAAAAAAGAGGTGTGGCCTCGGAGGGTTAATATAAAAAAAAATTTAGATATAGAATATTAATTCAATATAGAACTTTATTAATTCAATATATGTAGAACTAAATATTCTCAATGCATAAACTTCTAACATGTTAAATGTTAACGAATTTTTTAAATCAAATATTAAATCGTTTATATATCATGGAAAGCTATCGATAATTTTTAAATAATAATGTTAACTATCTGTCGTTGAAAAATCGACTATAGATTTATTAAAGAAACTGTCATTAAAATTCTGTCATTTACGTTAAAAAAGCTTTCATTGAATATAAAATTCGCAAGCTTAATGAGAAAAACATCTGTCATTGGAGGAAGAAAGCATTCGAAAAAAACTCTATTCTTCGTAGAGGAAAACATTTTGCAATGACGTTAAGATTACCATGGCATCGTTTTTGGATACGCGGCAGTTTAGCATCGAGCTGTTATGCGAAATTTATGTAGCCCAGGTGCGAGACGGTCGTGCACACAAAGTGGCATTCAAAGCGTCCCGCTGAGCGGAAGATCAGGCTACGACCGCGACGACGATCCATTCGGATTCGTGACACGCGCTAAACAGATTTGACGGCAACGAGGAGACGCGCCGCGGGGTTTTCGCCACGCCGCGCCGGTTAAGATACTTGTCCGTCGAGCAGCGTAACCGCGGAATTCTGAAAACATATAATACTCCCGCGCGCATGACTTGGCCTATGGCCTGTGGTTTCATCTAATTCCGCGCGGCAGTTTATCTAGTTTGGTATTCCGCTGTCGCCTGTATCCGGCGATATAACCCGTCGCGCGATGTTCGATTTAATCCCTCCCTAAATTCCACGTCTGGCGATAGTTATAACGTCTTAGAAGTCAGGAGTTTCTCTGCAACCCGCAGCGACGCGTCGCGATGTAGATAGCGTACGAGATTCTTCTCGCTCGTTATATTAGCAGTTATATTAAATAGACAAATTATTGGTTCTGATCTCTTCTCTAAAAATCTCTTATATTCTCTATAACAATATAAATTAAAGATCTCTTTTTGTTCGCGTCATAATGTAGCTCTGCATTATTTAAAGATAATTTTATTCATAAATCATTAATCATATAACTGAAAATTTGCGTAAATTTAATTGTTTCGCAATCTCTATATCTGTCACAAAAATGATATAATACTTATATAATTAAATCGCAAATTTCGACCATCAGGGGACAGCAGTGGAACGTCGCTCTACGGACTGTGATAAATATTGTTTGAACTTTCATCCTCTGGGCTTTGCATGCTTTGAGCAACGCTGCAGCTACCAGCTCTGAGTAGAATTTAATGTTTGTTACGTCCAGCGTAACATAGATGTAACCCCTGCCCCTCTGAAGTACGGCTTACGTAATATGCAACTTAATCCGCAGTCCCAAATCTCGTGCTTCGTAATAACACTGGCACTTCGTCATAATTTCATGCTTAGTTTAACGCTGCGAATGTACTCGCGCCACTACTCTATGCAACGGAGACGAAATGCACTACGATACAATTTGGTGCTTTCCACTTTAACGATTCGCCGCATGATATAATGTAGAACGGGAGTCGTATCGTCCGCTATATTAAAATTTAAGGCGGTACAGCGAAATGCGCGAAATAATATTTTATTCTGGGCTTTAATGGATGATATTTGCCTCTGCGCCGGCCTGCGCCAAGCGCAATGCAACGACAAAATTCACATTCTAGAATCCAATATTCTTCCGCATTACCTTTGACGCTACGCTGGTCTCGAGACCGACTTCTTTCTATGTGCCCCATTTTTCTTCTGTTTGCCGCTCGACAGAGAATGTACGAAATTTGATGATGTACTTTAATCCTTCAAACGATTTAATCCTTCAGGATTTTCGTTCGTATTGTATACAATAATTTTATGCAATTTTTATGCAACCGTACAATCCACGCGCGACTGGAAGCTTGTATAAATAAGATCTTAATTTTAAACTTACAATAATAGTGATTCCAATCTTTAGTTATTCGTTGACACTTCTTTACGCGAAATTAAAGGAAAAAAATCGATGCAATATCAATATGCATTTAAAACAGAAATAAAGTTCATATAAAAATACGTTGTATTTAAATATCACTCGTACACATATAAATATTTTATGATAAACGTAATCTAAAAAATATTAATTTTTTATAAATGTAAATTCAGCTTTCGAGTCAAATACTAAAATAAAAATTATTTTAAAAAACTATGAATGCTATATCGTTAAAATCTGCGACTACAAGCAATGATTTATAGGAAATAATAACGGAGAAAAAAAAAACATGCGCGGTTCATTTGATGTTAATTACGAATTAAAGAGAGCTATTAGTCTGGGCGGCTGCGTCGAGGAATTATGAAGTATTGTGGTCACAAAAGATTCTTTTAAAATTACGCGGTTATTTCATTATTACCGTCCATTATCGTATAAACAATACGATTCCCGACGAGACACAACGTCGAGGAATCCGTAATGAAGCAACGGACGATAAAACCCTCCGTGTCTCTCTCGGATCGCGCACAAATATTCAGCTTTTCTCCGCTCAACGGCGTAGATCCGATTATAAACCGGCGAGCCTTTCCGCGGTCGTAATTTTCACATTAGCGCCGCTCGGCGGGCAACCTAATTCGATGATACCGCTGCTGGCCGCGGTCACTGTTCGACCACCGACAGCAAACTCGCTCTCTCGCTCGCGACTCTTCGGAATATTTGCCGTGCCACACGGGGGATAACGAATATATCGTGCGCCAGTAACGACCTTTCAATAAATCGCATTCCCGCCCTCGTCCGCATCAAATCAAATTTCCGGTTCGGCCTGAGGCCGTCCGCGGTGTGAGAAATTCGACGATGATCCGGAACAAGGTTTACGCAGCCGGTAGGTCGATACGGGGTATGAGACGAGGCGAAGCGAGACTCCTCAGCAGACTAGTTCCACCGACAGAAACGGATTGCTTTACGTCGAACGGGATGCGAGCCGAGAAACGCCGGCTCTTCGATAATAGTCTTCGAGTAAGCGACGGTTCAATAAAATTGAATCTTGAGCTGGTATCGCTGGTAGATGCATATATGAATGAACAATTACCAGTCAATAATTGAAGCTATGATTATTTCTCTCTTATATAAAATCTCGTAGAATAACATAATAACATTTTCATATTCCAAAAATGTAATATTACACGTTATTATTACTATTTAAATTAAAGTGCTCATTCTTCTTTTGTTAGTTCCGTTACTTTTATTTTTAATAATATACTTATAGGCGTCTGTGACCATTTAAAAGAAATATATCAATGTATAAAAAGATAATGCGTACAATGATTGATACTATCCATGAAATTGCTAATATCTTTATATTTCAACATCCAATACTTGATGTAGCGCGATGCGACAGGCGTTGAAGCTTTTAACGTAAGTGCACAAACATAAAAATATATTAGGTACTGTTAAGTTTGTAAGATATCTCTTCGAGTATGATGCGATTTCGATTATTATTCAGTAAAACATGACTGCACGGCTATACCCTTCAAAGATTAAATATGTAAAAAATCAGAGATTAATCAAGATTGATCTAACTTTAAAAATATTAAATTTAAAATAAATCTTGATTTATCTTTTAATTTTAATAAAAGCAGTCACACACAAATGCGATATGAAAGTTACGTAAACAAGTTTAAGTGAAAAATGTTATATTCAATAATATAGATATTTATTATCTATTATAGTGGTTCCAAAATAGCTATCAATTTTATCATTGAACAATAATTACTCCATTTACTTCATTTAATCCATTTATTCAATACTGTCGATTAATCCATTTGAACTTAATAAATGGCAGACGTGAAGTCAGTTTTCATTTGTATTGTTCCATTTATATTTGACATTTTTGATTCGTAATCAAAGTATCAGATGATAGTTAAATATTGCATCATAACAAAAAATATTTCATAAAATTTTGTTATTGTATCTTCGATTATTACTATACAGTGTGTTGTCGAGAGAACAAGGAATTATTAGATTCGTATTCACACTCTCTCTAGCACGACAGCACCCTTGTTGATCCCAAGTCGGCCATCGAATATCCTTGTAATTTCCGGCGCGCAAGAATGACCACGGAGAATATACGAAACCGGAAATGAGTGTCGCCGCTATTCGCCTCGCGACTCACTTCCGCCGAGGTTCGACCCTTTAACGACCCTCAGACTCCTGTATAATACGCGGGAAGTTTATTAAGTCGCCTGATGGTTGTTATATTCGTTGATTTTTGTCGTTGTATTTTACATTCGTGCCTTAAATACATCCGCTTACATAGACAATGTCAATCAACTAAGCATGACAAAATGCTGAGACACAAACTTTGTAAGTAACAAATCACGGTATATCAGAGAAGAACATTCTTCATCAAGAGATTGTCTCTTCTAAATATGCACCCTCAATGTAGAATCGTAAAATAGAAATTTAAAAAATCGTTAATGGAATTGTTTTAATATTACCTATTTTTAATATTATCTGGTGGTAAAAATTTTCTCGCAATATTCTATTCGCTTTTGTACTATTTCGAAATCAAAATATAATTTATTAACAAAGCACATTATCACACATTTAATTGACATAATTTTCTGTAAAAACATTTTTCCGATAATATTACAGATTAATGAAAAACGTTTAAAACAGCACTTTTATCGAGAATTATCTATGTTGAGAGCAACGAACCGTTCATCTTTTACAGCTTTATTATTTTAATACCAAGAGCAAACAAAAAATTGCAATTTTTTTAGCTTTTTAATTAAAAACCAGAATGTAATTTTTCGAAATCTGACTAAGTTTTAATTGACAATTGTGTCTTTTTCAAAGCGTATAGCCTTGTTTTGTAAAATGTAAGCATTAAAAACAAAACATAAATAAATAAACAAAATAAATAAATAAATCTCTGTTCATGGTAAAAACCAATAATTTTATATTAAAACAAAGAAGTGTGAAATATTTTAAATATTATTTTTAGTAATTTTAAAAATTATTTCTTTAAAATATTTAGTGATCTGATTCACAAAAAACAATTTTAAAATATCGAGTTTCCTCTTCGCCACTTCAATGTATCTATCTCGCAGTGTATAATAAAGATATTTCAAAAATGTAATGATTAAGTTACATTATAAAGAAAATATGCGTTTAGATTAGAATCAGCATTAAAATTAATTACTGAAACAAAAATCTCTTCTCTCTCGTCATCTTTTTCTACAGAGATATTTAAATTAGATAGTAGTTTCGTCTTATGACGCAAAATAGAAATATTTCAACCATTTATGTCAAGCATTTTTCATAATAAGAGAAAAGCAGATGATATCGATTAATATTCGATCATTTCACTGAGAAATTACATTACGCTTATTCCCTCGCATCACTGTACGTTATGCCGACATTCAAACGCGGACCAGGCGTACGTATGCGCGTATCTCCTGCCTATTTTTTGTCAGATAAGTCAACCCCATTCCACAGTACTCTATATCGATATAGAAGTTTGCCGGTGTATGGCTAGGAGCTATTTACTCGGTTGCTTCGTGTCGAATGGAACAACGGTAGAGCATGGACGAGCATTGACTCTGCAAAGCGCAAGTTTCATAGACCACCGAGCAGTTCGCCTTTGCAATCTTCTGCTTTGTGCGAGATTTCTGCGACGATCTTCTCGAAACTGAAGTCCGTATCTCTGCAAAATCTACAGCTGTCGTTGACTGCATACGTTAAACCAAATCAATAATGTTTTCGTTCGACGGAAAGCTAAATGTGTATTCGCCGTACTGCAAATATTAAAATCGATTTGGCTGTCGGGAAATGTTGCGTAGCTTATCAAAGCGTATGCATATGTTAGCTGTAGAAACCGTGATTTTATTTTGACGTCAAATAATAGAACTTCAGTATGAAAAAACTTCAGTATGAGAAAACTATTAACTTCTCAAATATCAAGGTGATGTCAAAAAAAAATAATTTATAAGTAGAAACAGAATAAAGGAGGAGGGTCCCTAAGGCCGGTTTTTGGCACCCTCTGAAATTGATCCGAAAATATCAGAAACGTTATATTTTTGTAAGAACTATTGAAATAAAGTGATTTTAATTTAAACGGATATGCTTTGGTGCCTGATTATACTATAATTTTAATTAATCCCATTTTTACCACCAACGCGCTCTTATGGTCACCTACATCTCCTTACATTTGTGTGATGTGTTCGTATATGTGCGTGTGGGCGCGCGCGCTCGAAATTACGAAAACACGATTTGTGTAGATCAGGCCTGGGTGCGTGAACTTCCCCGTTACCCCTTTCATTCGCGCAAAGCGTACTAAAGGGACTCACGCTATTCAAGCACCTCACTTCGGGAGAAGCTATAAAAGAGTCACGCCAATCAAGAATTAGTTCCGGTAAAGACATTCGAATTACTGCAAGTTTACCTTCAAATGAGAATGTGAACTGGGACTGAAGACGCTAAAGAAGCTTGTAGAGAGCAGTATGGGTTTTAAAAAAACGTATATTGCCAAATATCTACACAAATCGTGTTTTCGTAGTTTCGAGCGCGCGCGCCCACACGCACACACCACACAAATGTAAGGAGATGATGTGTAGGTGACATAAGAGCGCGTTGGTGGTAAAAATGGGATTAATTAGAATTATAGTATAAACAGACACCAAAGTATGTCCGTTTAGACTAAAATCACTTTATTTCAATAGTTCTTACAAAAATATAACGTTTCTGATATTTTCGGATCAATTTCAGAGGGTGCCAAAAACCGGCCTTAGAGACCCTCCTCCTTTTCTTCGTCGTAAAATAAATATTGTTTGAACAGATTTTTTAAAACTGTGCATGTTTGGACTATATATCTGCAATATTCCTTAAATTTCACCCATGTGGTTTAGCGTTTGTAAAAACAGAATTTATAGATTGGAAATACGTCTTTCATGTTAGAGATTGATCCAATTCTCTATATTGGAGAAGCGTCGAGATATTTCAGCAATATGGCTTATCCGTTCGCAGATTAAAACATTGGAAAATTGAATTGTTGCTAACCGTAGAATCCATACGGGTCATATTCAGTCCGAAAAATTCCAGCGGCTTTTCGCGGTCTACAAAGTCTTCGTTCGTTTGGTTATTGAACACTTCATTTTATTGGCCAGTTTTATAAGCTTGAAGAAGAATTCATTCGTCGGATTAGTTTATAACGTTACCAAACGTTACTGTCGTCATAAACCGCGAAATTCGTTACTGCAGCTGCCGGTAAACACAAACCGAACGAAATAACTCTATCGGAGAACTGCGATTAGCCCATTAAACGTACGCGGAAACGAGGGGGGCGTGTTAACCCGCCCAGACGAAAACCTAATCGCGTGCGACCTAACGACGCGCGACTCCTTTTTCTTCCTTTCTCGATCGCTGAATCAGGTTCTAGGCTTTGCAAGTCAAATACGAAGCTAGGCAGCCATACTACCTGCGCTGTCGGGCGGCAGAGCGTTCGATAAACGTGATTTATCGTAATAAGGTCTTTCCGCGTCGCAGGTTTTGCACAAGTTTGCGCCCTAGGAATGCACCTTTCGCCCTTCGGATCGCAGTGGCTTCCTGGGTCGACCGTCACGGCCGGAAACTTCCCCCGCCTACGTGCTCGGCGGGTGAAAAATGAAGGTTATCGAGTTATGTTCCCGAGGAAGGTAATAATTCGCCGGCGATGATGAAGTATTCGGCTTATGCCGTTGCAGATTCGACATGCCTGGGAGATAATTTTGGCGAACGGGTGATGCTACCGGCGGAATGCAATCGATCCGTAAGTTGCAAGGGAGGATGCACGTTCTAACAAAGAAATATCGTTAGAAAATTTCGCGCGGTTCAAGTGCAGACTATAGAAGCATGGCTTAGAGATATCTTCGATCGATTAAACTAAACTTAAGACGCAGTCCGTGAGTCTACACGTCGATAATGTGAAACTTTGCGCACGTCAAACGCAAACTTTTTAATCGCGAGGCGACAGTTTCTTAATGTTACGTCATAGTGTGTGGATGCATAACCGTATACTTGCTGTCGAAGTTTCTAACAAAGTTAGACAAGACACCGCAAAATAAATTCCTTGTCACGCAACTTTAATTCACTATCGACACTTGAGTCGCGCGCGAGATAGATAGATATAGGGAGATAGATAAATAGATAGAGAGAAAATCAGATCATAAAAACACCAATTTTAACTCATATTTGGACGTTTGGATTTAAGGCGCTTCTAATACGCTTGAAATAACTTCTAGAATAAAAATTCTATCATTAAAAAATTCCATCGATTAAATATATATAGATTATAAGAGAAAGAAAGTGACTATTTGGAGAAAGAATTTGATAATTATTTCATACTTTCTTAATTGCATCTTTATATCAAAGAAATTTCAAAAGAAAATTAACTTCATATAGAGAGAAACGATAGTATTGTATACTAATACGAAAATACCATCATTTCACATTTCTGAAGGGCTGGGACAGGACATGATTGTACGTACATAAAAGAAAAGCCCATGCATAGATTATCATAATTGCGGCAGTACGTTGACCATATCTCCATGTAAATTCCATTTATATCCGCGAAACGAGATTACAATACCGCATAATAATTTTCCGTGGCGCCGACGTTCCGTTATGCGAATAGAGATTATTAAGATACGTTTATGCTCTATTGGATTTTCACGCTCGATCCGATTTAATTCTGTCCATTTAGGCTTGCCGAACTAATAGCTTTCAAAGTTACTCCTCTTATGCGCTGATCGAATTTCAGAAGCGCCAGACCGACGTGGTCCGATAAATTGGCAAATCCGCGGCAATGCTTCTGGAAGGGCGCCAATTATTGGACGGGATAACGAGGATCAGTGGCGACGAAGCGGAGCGGAGCGACGCCCGCGCTAGACCTAATTAGATAAACTGATCTTTGTGAACGTCCAATTCCAACGAGCATATATGGCTCTTTAATGTATGGAGCAATAAGTGTGTAAATACGTTCCGGCACGTATGCTGGAATCACGATTAAGCGGGTACTGGTTGTTCGTAATATGGTTATACGGATACCACTTATTTAAAGTACCGATTACTGAAAGTGTAATTGTAGTTAGTGTACAGTTATTGTCTTATTTATAAAATTCAAGATGTTGCGACGAAATAAATTATGCAAACTCTCGAAGACGTTAAATTGAATGACGGGCAAATCAAGCTTTTTAGACGTCTATATTTCTCACAATCAGTAAAAATAGCAAGACACTTCAGACGTAGAAAAAAGACTTGAGAAAATTATTTGAGATATTGGAAAAACGCTGAGAAAGTGCTAAATTTGTACTTGTCAATCTTAAATAATTGAGAAGACTTCGAAGTCATGGTTTTCGCGATGCATCTGAGATTATATTGCAGCATATTCCACCGACCTTCTGTGAGAGTCATTAGCGTCTTTCTTGTCTCCGGAGTCGTTCACTTGTATCTTTTTTCGGTTTTTTCGGCAGCATACGACATGAAAGTCGTTCGTTTAACGAACATTCCGGCGGTGTTCAGCGCAACTCGTGAGAAAATACGAGTTTTAATTAGTTTTAATTTCGGTACTTTTTTTCTTTGCGGTACGACAGAGCTTTCGCACCGCTGCCAAGCTCAGCGAGACGTAATCGTCCTGCGGATATAAGTGCGGGTAATCTCTCTCAAAAGATTTCCGTGGTTAGTATCCAGATGGTAACAACTATAAAATTGATATACTGCGGTAAGGATCGAGCTGAAAGTACCCGGCTTGCAAGAAGATATGCTGGTGGTAAGGAGATTAAAGGAATGAACTTTGATTAATTTACTCCATAATCGGTCCAATTTCATTTAAAATGACATTGCTGCTCCTGCCCTTGCGTTCATTGCATAAATTTCGTTTTAAGATTTATCTAATTTAATATTCTAAGGATATATATAAATAATAAAGGATGTATTAGAATGCAGAGCCGGCGACACAGGCGTATAAAAGCGGAAAAAGTTGTGCTATCTGTCCTTTCTGTACTTTATAAAATCCACAGAATTTTATAAATTAAATGAGTCGAGTTAAACCAGGAAACAGGATTAATTGAGCGTTCGCCATGAGAGAGAGAAATAAAAAATTTGAATCGTGTTAATGACTGAAATATCAAACGGGGCTTTTGTCATACATTTTATTAAATTCGTATTTGTATTTTTTAATATTATATAAAATATTATAATAATGTATAATTTCAGTATACAAGTTAAATTAATATTGTAAAGTTTAATCAAAATTTTTTCATTACTTGTAATAATTACGCACATGTAATATTAAATATGTCGAAACACCAGTTAAATGATAACTCAGTTAAAATAATAATAGTTAAAAATTGCACCTGACCTATCATAAAAATAACCCATATAAAATTAAAAAAATGAAACTAAATTTAACACAAAATTTAACACATTTCACTCCACTGTTCATTTTCGTTCTCAAACGCAAAGGAACGGCAAGAACAGCCAGGATAAATCGCATTACCAGTTGAAGCTGGGTACGTAGTCGAAGCTGAGAATCCGAGCCGTGAGATACACGTGTGTACGCAGTCGGGTTGAAAAAGAACGATATTCTACGAGAGATTTGAGCAGCGTTCTGGCAGCCACCATCGCTGTCCAACGACGATAGAAACCGAATTCAAGAATCCAATAACTCGAGCAAAAATCCAGGAGACGAGGAATCACCGGTACCGTTTAACAATCGAGATTTCCCAAGTCTGAGAGTATTTACCACCAACGCAGCCACGGAATCGAAGTCAATTTAATCGGATTGCCTGCTGGGTAAATTTATCCGCGATTTGCGACGGTCTTCTCTTGATTTCCACATCGTGTGCCTTCCGGCGATACTCGCCATCTCGCTCGCCTTGTTCACCCTCGAATGCTGCCATCCTCAAAATCATCTATGCGCGTACCTATACATATGCATATGTATAGCATCTCCAGATATATGTCTAGATATACGATGTGCCTACACACACGCGCATGCTCTCATATATAATCATATATACAATGCGTCTAATGCATCCAACTATCAAGATTAAATTATTCTCTATCTGAAGTATTAACAATGTTTCTCCAATGTGATTCTATCTATTGGTTTCTATCTATCGGAGAACAATCGTGAAGTCGATAGAATCCACGATGTACATGATATGTAAACGACACACGATACATTACAACATAAACGGGAGCATATATTGCATATGGTATTCATTATAATCCTACGATCGCGCAATAACATCATTCTTAAGTAGTCATCATTCTAAAAATAGATCTCATCTAGAGCGGCAGTGTGGTCTAGTGGTAAAGCGTCAGACTCGTAATCTGTAGTACCAGGTTCGAGTCCACTAGATCAGGTAAACATGGATATTATTATTTTCCGACACTGCGCTCCCTGCCGGGAAGAGGAGGGATTCCTGGTAGGTAAAACTGGGCTCCGTTTTTCGGAAGAGACGTTAAGATGTTGGTCCAAACTGGCAAAGAGTAGGAGTTGTAGGGAAGGATAGGAAGGGTAAAAATGCAAACCCCGAGGAGACGCAGTATTATAATTCCTTTAAGTAGATCTTCATCTCTAAATGCATAATTTTCTAAAAGATTACTTGCCGTCGTTTCGAATATTACGCAATAGGGTTGTAAAGTAAATTTAAAAAAAAAAGTAATTGTCATTTTTATGAACTATGATATAAATAATAATTATTGCAAAAAACAAAAATTTTTTTAATGCTATATTTTCCTGTAAAATGTGCTTCAAAGTTCAATAAAAATTTCAAATATAGTCACGTGATCTGAAACGCCACGCTATCGGTGTGACGTCATAATGTGAGAGCCCGTCCACGCGCGCCTAATTATCATGCGTTCATTCAGTGTATTCTCAACTTCATGATAGATCAACAACCGATTCTTAAGTAATTATCAGCATAAAATGGCAAATAAACTTAAATCCGGCTTTGTAAAAGCCGATGCACGTAATCTGCCACGAGTTGATATGTTCAAGGTTATGTCATCTTTAATGAATGTTGTGTGTGTGTGTGTGTGTGTCTTTCCCAAAACATTAGGTATCTCATTTTCTTAACAATGATAACTCCTTTTTGGAGTGGATATTGCATTTATATGGTCGAAACTGATAAATTGGAACCCATATATGTAATACTCCAATATGGCTAGTGGGGCATGTTTTCAATGAGTGGGACAATGTGGGACAAGGAGCAATACTGAAGGATAGAAGATGCCCAGCTATTGGCTGTCTTGAAAAAAGTGGGAGAGAGGTTCAATATTGTTAAATGCGCTGCGGTAAAATATAAACAGCTTGTGTAAAACAGCAACATGTGTAAAACTTACTTATGTAAGCAAATATCGTTACTTCTCTTTTGTAACCTATTGCACAGATAACAATATCTCACCATTTTTAGAATACTCCATCGACAGTGTCAATGGAATACTCAAATAAGCAGAAAACTTAACCTGCAAACTTTATGTGATGTACTTTTCAATATGGCCTCGAATGATCAATTCCGATTGGCTCTCGCATAACGCCTGCGCGTTACAACAAACTGATCGGCGATAAAAGCCGCTTTCGCACCCTTCAATCATTTTGATGTAAACTGATGTAAATCACTTAATACTAACCTAACGTTGAGAAAAAGATTGCGGTTGGCCAACA
>NJRP01000045.1:1159281-1203359 GCA_003063835.1 Aphaenogaster floridana | reverse complement strand
AGCCGCTTTCGCACCCTTCAATCATTTTGATGTAAACTGATGTAAATCACTTAATACTAACCTAACGTTGAGAAAAAGATTGCGGTTGGCCAACACAAACCTGGTGTTGGCCAACCGCAATCTTTTTCTCAACGTTAGGTTAGTATTAAGTGATTTACATCAGTTTACATCAAAATGATTGAAGGGTGCGAAAGCGGCTAAAGACAGCACTAGCACTTGCTATACCGTAGTGTTTTGCTAGAAAACACGCCCCCACTAGCCATATAGGAGTATTACATATATGTTGGAACTGCAGTAGCTATGCTGATTGCAATAGTGAGATTCGGTTCTCACATCGTAACGTCACAAATCGCTCGGAAATGTTCGGTTCATTCCGGAGCGTTTGAATAGAGCTTCGCGGGTTATTTAACAAGCCATAACTTGAGAAAAAAAATGGGAAAAAAATTTGTATCATAAACTCATATACATAGATTAAAATTCCGTTAAAAAAAATGCTTTACAACCCTATTAATTGCAGCTAGCAGAAGTAACAGAAGAAATTTTAAGTAGTGAAATGCATAAGTTTGCGTGCAAACGTGGATGAAGAAGGAAAGGAATGTAAAAAATTAACAATGCATTCCAAGACAAAAAGATTACTCGTGCGCGAGAAGTGAACACAGCTGGCGCGTCGAATTGCAACTTTCTGCGGGTAAATTTGCTTTTCTGAGTTGTTTCGGGAATGAGGCAAGAGATCAGCGGTTATTTGGGTAACGTTTCGTATCATTGTTACAACTCAGGGGAATATTCTGGGGTTTCACAACTACCCATTTCATTGAGAATACTCTCGGATGCATAGAATTTTTTACTAGACGCGAAGGAAATTTCTATGCATCAGTGGACGACAAGGCGGAGATGGGGCACGGAAAAAAACTCAGAAAGTATGCACGTGACTCGGCCAGAAAACTCATTTACCGTAGATATTAATATTATCGCGAAATGAAATCGCGCTAAACGAGATTATTTTCGAAACTCCATAAACGCCGAAGATTTCATTTCGCGACAGCGAAGTTGCTGACGCTACGGTTATTCCTGATACGGTGCGCCAGAGATTATATTTGTAGATAAAGTCTAGTTTCTAAGATAATCGACGCATATTAGATAACATATAAATTACACGAAAAATTATCATAATATTGCTTTTGCTTTTAAAACGTTTACGTTTCTCTATCATTTTAGCAAATATTTTTAAAAGATTTATATTTCTCTGTCATATTAATATGTATATACAAATCATATTTCGCATCGATATTATTGTACAAACACAAAAGACTAATCCACAATCGCCAAGAACAATCATATCAAATTCTATGAATCACATCCGTAATATAGGTACATAGATATAATATGATTATAATTTGTTAGAGCGACGCGTCCATATAAACAAAGCCGTTTGCTATCGACAGTCACGATACCCATTCACCAAGCTTAATTAATCTAAAATAACAATGTGTCACGTGCATAAATTATCAAGAGACAATTCCCGCGAGATAACTGTTAAATATGACAATCAAAACTGCACGACACTTTCATAGTCGTTCGTTACATCACGATGTATCAAAATTGTTAACTATTGATCTATTTAATATTAATTACTATTATTATCCAACAGCATTAATAATTGCAAACAATCTATTACATTTCAATAAAGCATAACTGAACGCTATCAAATTTTAAACGAATTAATATGAGATAATACACGCTAAGGAAAAATAAACGAGCTATCTCATGCAGTTTGTATTCGCCGATGTATTTTGCTAAAAGCATCTGCGAAAAATCGTGATTGTCATCGCGGTATCTCATCGCGACGGTGCATTTGCCCAATGAAGAACACGAGAAAGAAGAAACAGCAATAAGAAAACACACGGGAAGAAAAATTCCGAAGGAATCCGAAGCTAGTCAAACACGATTTCGCGTTTGCATCCGCGTTGGTATTGTCGCTCCCGGTCTACATTTCGCGTTCACGCTCGATGGTCTCCGGAACGTCGGTCTTAACTTCAGTAATTTCAATTTCAGGTTATTCCCCTCGGAATTGCTCGGATACAGTTTTGCGTGCACTATCAAACAACGTCCTCGCAACTGCGGCTCCACAAATCTAGTTTCCACATGGTACGGCTACCACGGTGGCTGTTTGCTCGACAGGCAGGAGGCACCAGGTACATCGGCGACCTTGATCGAATTCGCACTTGTTCCGCAGCCACCGTGTTATATCTTATTTGGTAACGTCCATATAAAATAGATAATGCAATATTTTATTTTTTCATTTCTATAATTTTCATTATATAATATTATATAAGTACGTGTTATTGGAAAATAAAAGAAAACATGACAAAAATTGAAGGCATTATCCGCGATTGTTAAATGTTATGTCCAAACAAAATAAATAAATCATGCATCGTTCAAAATCGATTTGCAGAGTTACGAGCTATTAAATCGAACATCAAATTTTGCTGTTATTGTTGTAAGCGCATGCATTGTTTGTACAGACTTCGAAATATCGCAAATTTGATATTTGTATTGTTTTAGCTTAGTATAGGCAGGTGATAGTAACAAAAATTGCTACGCTGCAGAGATGAATCAGATAAATATCAACGAGAAATATTATGTAGAGGAAAAAGAAGTTAATATTTCAATATTTCCTATCCTATATAGAGAAATCCTCCAAACGATGCATTTGTATACAAATATCATAGTAATTTTTATAATTGTTCAATTTTGCTTGGTAACACCTCCCCCCTCTTTCTCTCTCATATCCCATGTTATTATCTACGATTTTAAAACGGATGAGCTAACAGCAACGTGCAGCAATACCGTTGGTTTTTTGCGTCGTTGCGAATAATTAACTCAAATTAACATGTCGGTCAATAAATTTTGCAGTTTGCACGCATTCTCGTGATTCCGTTAACTGGTTGCATTTCCGCTTTGATCTAACATTCGCTCGCGCTACGAATCGCGCCACCATATTCATTAATCTCTCATTAATCTCTCACGCTTGGCGCTTCGCCGCTTCGTAGCGTAACCATTTTCGCGGTCGAACGCTATGGCATCCGTGATGAAACGCGATTCCGTGGCGACGCTTTCGGACGAGAAAGACGGGTCGCGAATAGCGCATAGACGTGCAACAGGTTCGCCGAGAGGAAAGAGAAGAAAGAGACAAGAGAAGCGCGCGCGAACGGTGAGGAGTCATTTCCTCGATAAGTTGGAGTCTCCGGTACGTCCGTGGCTCTTGAAAACTTAACGAAGAGTAATTACGCGCGCTCTTCTCGCGGAAGTTGTCCGGAATGAATACCGCGTCGTCCCCGTCGTCGTCGCTGCCACGCCGCTATCGGCGAAACGATCGATCCCTAACGGGCGCAGGTGCGCAGCCCGGATCTGATTGCGCTCGTACGCATGGGATTTACTTTTCCAATTTCGTGGACAATCGACGAGCGTGTTACTTCTGCTCCACTTTCGTAAATATACTTCAATCAAAACACGAATACTTCGTAAAACTTCAGCTGACTCTCAATTTGTTAGCATCCGGTGAAACTTTTTATCACAGTCCATTTTTGGATGGAACATTAAGGAGAGAGAGAGATATTTGTTCTCATTACGAATATTCATATCATATTTCGCGTGAATCCTATTTTGGCCGAGTTATTACTGAGAAACTAAAATCTATAGGAATATGGGCTGTATTATTTTTGAAAGATATGTAGATGTCGTAATCATTAAAATATGTCTTTCTCGGTAATAGTAGCAGTCTAAAATATTTTATTATTCTTAAAATAATATAAAATGTTCAAAATTGATTTGCTTCTATTTGTTTGTGCTAGTTTTAAAAATTCTCTCTCTTTCTCGTGTCAATAAATACTATTATTGAATGCCAGATAAATTCACTTTTTTTCAATATATATATATAAAGCATTTATTTATATATTCATAAAAATTTCGATGATGACAACGAAGCAATAATAACAAGTAATGTTGTAGATTGATGTAAGCGCTAGACATACTGTGGCAAATATTTAATAAAATAAGCGTAATAATGCTATTTATAATGATATCCGCATAATGTACAGAGATAAAATATTATTTGTATTGAGAATACGTAAAAAGGCATTGAATTGTTGTTGGAAACATCAAAATAATCGAATATTGGAAAATCATTGTTTTCCTCAGATCAACCAATTCTACGTGTGCGTGGAATAATTAAATTTGCAAACAATAATCCAGTTTCATGATATGATCAAACAGTATCGCCGTTACGAAGAATTATCAGTATCCTGCGCGTTGCCTGTTGCTCAATAATGAGAAGAAAAACATTGCGACTAACGATAATGAAATTTCGCAGATTTGCCACGACTTCGTATACGCAACAATGTAGATTCGCAATTATCGCCGCAGAGCAGAACGCAATTTTATCTATATTTGCAAAAGCCGTTGTTTCGCTCAACAACGTACAGTGATACTGTATTTCTGACCCGAATTAGGTTTCCCGGGAATCCGGGTTGACATCTCGCGTTTCAACGAAAGCTGGAATATTGCAGCTGGAAGCAATTCGCGTACCGGAGAGAAATCCACCGGTGATTACGTTTACACTTAGATCATTTTCCCACAGAGTAGGGACGATTTTCCGTGAGGTAGAATCCATGATCGAGTACGCGCATACAGCTGTAACGAGGATGATATATCGGAAATTTTGCCGTCATCGTAGTGTACATATTGATACCCAGTAGATGGAATGCTAATGCTCTTTCATTCCTTAATGCGAAAATAGGTGTGCACATAAAATCTATAATTGGACATCGGAACTGTTTTCGCAAACATCGTTTAACTATAATTAAATTAATTCTTTGATCTCTACTCTCGCCACGCACTTATCGTTAAATATGAAACTTCTGCCTGATTTTCATCTCATGCTATGGTCAACATTGGACGCAATTTATCTATTAAGCAAACCAAATTCAGAATTTATTACTCACAGTTCACGTCAAACGTGCGATAGGAATAATTTTAGTAATCAATTTAAATGAAGTTGAAATTTACTAGTGCTTTTAACTGTGTTTACGTTAATAATTATTCAATTAATAATAGCAAATTCTTTCAATTTCAAACAGTAAATATAATAACACAATTGTGCAAAGTATCATTCAACATTGCGAAAATCGTATCACAGAAGGATCCGCAAAAATAGATAAAGAAAAATATCTTGCACAATACTGAGAGTGTACTTCGTAATAGCAATAACCAGCACGTACATTAAGCTATTATTTATTCTTCTCTTGCATTTTGTGATAACAACGTGGCTCGAAAGAGACGAATGATTACATAGCAATACACGCGATAGTATCCCGGGGAAAATACAGTAATTTTTATTTTCCGACTCTTCGAATATGTCACTAGGTTAATATGTCGAAGAGCGGTGCTTAAGATTAACGTTCAATTCTCGAGGTCAGGTGGATTCGTGGGATTTACCATCCGCCATTGTTCGCTGTAGAGAGCATCTATGCGTGTAATTTCGCAAGTACTTAACGCTACGTGTTGGCGGTCACGAAGAGAAGAGAACAGCCTTGTAACACTTGCTGAAAGCTTGCCACCTTACCTATCCCTATCTCCTGCTCAGCAACATACCACCTGTTCTTCCTTCTAGCATGTGTTGTATAGATTGAAACGCTCATTACGCATAAATACGGTCTTTGTAATTCGTTACGTCTCTTTCTCTATCAAGTAAATTTACACGCCTAGTAATCATCGTTAAAGCAATGCGTGAAGATAAAATTTCTACCTTCACTATGGAACAAAAGATTATTGGCCATTATGGCAATGAGTTTTTAGAAAATGATAGTGTCAGTATTTCACATCATATTATATATTTATTACATATACTTATGTACTTATATTTATTTATACATGAGCGATGATTATTTTCAATATAATTATTTCTGCAGTTCCTTTCTTCGATTTATTTGCTACTGGTTCTCTCGTTCATCGCTTCGCTTGCGCTCTAAAATGTCTCGACGAGAAGATACCTTTCACTCTTAACCACACGAAGAAAATCTCTCGATTGCTGTCACGAGAGTACCAATAATGAAACAGCGGTGGTCGCGTGATCGCTGTTATGCCCGACTCGTAAGGCACGCGAGTGCAATGCGCCCGAGAATGCATTCGCGAACGCCTTACGGCCGCCGCACACCGGAAGCCACGCCAGCCGCGCTATGAACGTCGGTGACCTGCGTTATGCACGCCTCAAATAGAGGATCGCGTGGTGCGTGCATTCAACAGTTCGATCCCTTCGTCTTGCACGTTCATTCCGAAAAAGTGTAGCCTTCGCGATCAAAACTGAAGTAATTTAAAGTATACTTTATGAAACAGTATAACGATTTCTTTCAACGTTGGTATAATGTTACACCTATTTCTTTTCTGTCTTTTGTTCATATATGGTATCTGAAAAAATATGAAATTTTAAAAGATTCATAAACGCACACACATATACCTATTAGAGAATAAGTTTAAGGACAATTGCAAATCTATTATCAAATGATTAACATCTTTGGAAACAATAAAAAGAAATTGAAGATAAAACATTATAAAAAATAGCACATCATTATTGCGCATTACGTATTATTATTATCACTCAACTAGATTATTGTAACTAATATTATATATTATATTAAAAAATCCTAAATAATACATAATGGAATTTTTATTATACGCAATAGCTTTCTATACGAATTGTAATTAAATTAATTACGAATGAATGGCAAATATATTATATGTAAGAAAGTGATGTTAATTAACTCTTGAAACATAATTACATTAAAAAATTACAGTTCGAATTACGAAACGAGGAATACGAGTAATCATGTACGTATCCACGGAAGTAAAATCCATTCGTAGGCAAATAAAATCGTCTCATTCATGTCCAATGCATACATTATGATCGTTACTCTTCCCGACATGAACTTTCTACTCCAAGTCATCCGCACGAAGAGCTCGATTTTCCGATATCTCGTGAATTATTTTTAAGCAAATGCAATTTTCTTTACCGTTTCTTCTAATCGTTCATTAATCTACAGGATATTGCGATTCATATAGCTTTTTCGATGAAAATATAATATCTCTCTAGAAGCATCCTGATTGCAAATATTAAAAAATTCATAGATTGCTCAAATATCGATAAGTGTGAAATGTTTGACAAAGATAATTTCTAAATCAATGAAAATATCTGTAAAATATATATTTTTTATACATATCTTATTTTTAAAATGTTGTTTCACTTTGCCATTGTATAATTCATATCACTAATTTGTCAATCAGTATATAAATCATAAAAAGTCCTAATCTAAACGTCAATACATCGGTTTTTCATAGTTCTATTTAATAAATATAAATCAATCGAGGTCGTAATTTTATTCCCGTCTTTTTCTAATTGATGTCGCGATTGTGCACTTTTTATAACAAAACGTAAATTTTTTATTATAAGTATTATTATTATTTATCCATATATATATATATATATAAATAATAAACTAATATTCTAAATATTTCAAGTTAACGCAAACTTATAGCGCAAATGAATAACGCGATCAAATAATTATGCGCTTAACTTAAAATACATATAATTACAAATAAAAATAGTTCTCAGCTGTACATATAGATAAAAAAGCAAATAACTATTAATTATATAAATGATAAAAGATCATCTTCATGGTGACAATTTATTTTATCAATAATCACCATAATCACTTGATTTAATACACAAACGAGTGATTATCGATCAGTGAAACACGTGAATACGACATTTAATCATTTGATGTAAATATGTACGTGGCGTCCGGCAATGTTCCGTCCGTTAACGAGGTAGTCCTCGTTCTCCGTTAATACATAAATAAATTCAATTGCATAATTAACAAACCAACTTTATAAATATAGTATATTTCTTTAGCGGCAATAATTCGCCATTTAATCCAAAACAACACCTATTAGCAGCAATTAGTAATTATCTGCAATAAATAAATATATTGGACATACGCAAGCCGCGTAAATTAATGTATAAGGTCGATTATAAAATGCAATAAATATGTTATTTCAACGAATCTCCCGCTAAAATCAGTAAACATTTATGAATTATTTGGAGGACCAATCGTGAAATTTAAACAAAGCGTTAAAATTCCATAGAATATTGCATTGTAAACTCAAGTATGCGATTTAAAAAACTTTTTTATAAATTCACTAAGTCACCTTTCGATCGTGCCCGGCACATTCGGGCACGATTCGCACACAATAGGCGTGGATCGTGAATCGCCTCGATTACAAGCAACGACAGTGGGAACAGCCTGGGAACAGTACGGCCTTTATGCGCTAGCAACCTCTCGTGAATCTCCTTATTCGTTTGGTTTATTATTCTCAAGCAAACCAGCTCGCTTGGTAAAAAGACATCTAAACGAATCTAAGGCCATAATATATTTTTACATTCAGCGTCATTATGTTTCTTAATATTTAATGGAAATATAATTTAAACACAAGATTGAGGCAAATATATCTCGCACAAATTTATGTTTATTTCTGTATAAAACAATCTAATTTCTTTTTCTTAAAATAAAAGTTTAACGTCTATCGTAAATTTTATTTGCTACAAAATCATAAATTAAAACAGTCATTTATTAACGATCAATCGCTGACCTGGCATCAGTTTTAATGTTACTTTTTCTTCGTAATTTTATAAATAGTTCATTCAATTGTATTATAATTGGACCAAATATTTACATTATTAAAAGAATAATCTAGATATTTGGTCCAATCATAATACAATTGAATGAACTATTTATATTTGTGGCAGCCCGTGACGTAGACGTTTAATTGAAGCAACAGTATTTTTTTTTTTCAGTGTAGATAATAAATTCTTTCCCGCGTGAAGTTAGTGCTAGCCTAAAAAATCAGGAAACGGCAAATTTTAATTATCGGCGTATCTCGTTATTCTGATAGCAGTAGAAAATTCGGTTACACTTCGAATGGATTAAAATCTCAGCGCAAGGATACGCGCGAGCACAGTAAAGTTCGAAGCCAGAAGAAATCAAAGGGCGCGGAGTCTAATCGCCAGATTAAAGCGTTGGGATTCATCTCGGATTAAGGGATAACCGGGTCTTGCCGACGACGAGGGGAATAACGAGTCCGGTGCGCGACCTGTGAAGCGTGCTATCCGCGCTTGCAACTTTTAGATCCGATAAATCTGCCGCGCGGGATGCCCTTTGACACGCGGCGTGCACCTCGTAGTCTTCCCACGTTTTTCGCTGGCCGCACAATACCGATCCCCGGTGCGCCAACTTGAATTAGGAGTAGAGATCTATCATACCCTATCGTTCATCCTCCTAAAATATCATTCTCTGTTATTTTGAGCTCTCGATCGAACCAAGTTTCGACAGTAACTTCTTTACAGATCGCAGATCTTTCTTTACTTCATCTGATTTTCATGAGAGAGAAGAAGCGCAATGCTGTCTTGTGGTTGTTTCAATCTTCTTAGACCGTAATAGTTAAACGGCTTCGCTGCTTTTCACTTAATTCGAGACGATCTAATTTAAATATTTGCCTGCTAACTTTACTGCACATTATATATACATAAGCGGCAGCAATTCTGGGGCGTGCACTCGTGCATGTAGATATTGCAGAACCTTCTGTTCTACGCATTCCCGCGTGCATTTGCACATCTACACATTCTCGCACATACACACACTCTCAATTGCGTATGCAACAGGTTTCTCGCCAGTGTGGCAAGGTCGACGTCATCCGCGAAGATACGTATGGCATTACTTAATGCCGCGAGAACTTTCGCAAAACAGCGCAGATACAAACATTTGACTGCCACGCGTTTTGGTACATCTACGAAGCTCTTTGTGGCAGCTTAGATCAGCCGCAATTATTAACGCAGATGTCGAACGACACAGAAGAAAAACGAAGACCCGACATGTATAATCTTCCAAAGAGAATAAAAAAGATGACAACGCGAGAGAGAGGTTCTTCGTCCGTGAGGAAGGATTAGTGTCCACGTGGGAGATAAATCGCTGCTTCAGAGGATTTTCCAGGCTTCGTTAAAGGAGATCGAGCTATCCGATCTTGGTGAGGAAAAGAAGAAAGCGAAATATCACGTGAAATATGGGATTTTAAGTTACGCGCTGCCGGTGTACACTGGGACGTTAAAAGTATGAAATAGCGCAAGCTTTGTCTCGCGCAGGAGAATCTCAAATGGGTTGACAGACACGGTTTTAATTGAAGCGAGCATCTTCCGGCGTTTAATAAATTTTTATTTAAAAAACCAATATTGCAATAAATCGTGATTATAAAAATAAATAGCGTAATATTTTGTAATTAACAACTATTAAATACCAATACGCGTATTCAGACACACGTGTTTTTGTCTAACTATTATAAATTAATTAAAATTTTGTGTACCAATTATTTTCGTTCACATTGTATTTTCGGCAGAAAATTAATTGGCGGTGCGCGCATTTTCCAAGAAAAATAAATATATTTATTATTTACCCGACAAGCATATAACTATGAGAATACATGTATGTATAAAATATATTTCCGTAATGATTATTATCGACGATATTACAGAAGCAGTAACATCATAAATGTAACGTCGCGAAAAAATTCTCGGCAAGAAAACTTTCCTTTTTCATTCCGGTTGCGCGTAAAGCGTCGTTAATGAGGACGCGTATTTATGCAAGCGCAAACAGAGTGCTGGTAGTTTCTGAGGAAAGATATACACAGGATTGCTTGCACAGCGTGTTTATCATACGCGCAGCATCATTAGTAGGACTTCAGAATGTTCTTCAGCGGGAACAAGAGGCCGCAAAGACTTTTTACTCGCACTTTCATCGTATAATTCTCTGCGAAAGTAGTACGACAATACTGCACATTATCAAGATGCTCATTAAGAGTTCTTCGTATACAATATAGATTTAGAGACACAAACACGATGGTGAAGCGTACATAAGAGATTTTCCTTTCGTTTCCGAACAAGCATCGAGTTCCGGGTGCAAGCATCGAGTCTATAGTCCAGATTTATTTAAAAACTAAAATTTCGTCGCTCGTTTACACGCTTAGAACTTAATCTGACGATATTGTCTGTGTTATGAAGTAACTCCGTAATGAAAAGATTAAATTATCGTTGAAGAAAAATCGATAACGGGCTCGTCAATGAATTATTAACAGATACGACAATAACGAGACATCCTGTTTATGAAATGCCCAACAGGTGTCACGCATACATAATCGAAACAAACGTCATTTTCCGTCGATTTTCCGTTTAATGAATATCCGCCACATAGAATTATCAGCGCGCTTGCCATTTCACAGCCAGTGATTTTTCTTCGACCGAAATAACGCAGGCGTGCGTTTTATCTCGTCGGTCCGTGACGGGGCGTGCACGAAACTCGCGGCTCGTTCTTTTTCGCTGGTGCGTGTGCACATCGATACCGTCGATATTAATTGAGGGACGTCACGTGGACGCCCGTCACTGTGACGGCCTAGTCTCGTTCAGCTTCACAAAAATTGGGTTGTCAAATCTACGCCGACAGAATTGAACGCGTACCCATTTTCTGCTAGAACTATGCTTCCGGTTCCGCGGATGAAAGAACTCGTCGACATGCAATAATTATTTATTGTATTGCTCACGTATTGACGTTCGTTCTCTTTTATTACCATCATTCCAATTGATTTTTTTCTTGTGTATCTATTTCTGATGATTAATAACAGAATCGATAAAACATCTGCGCAATTTTCAAGTACTACGGTTTATAAATAATGATTCTTATTAATCGTAGATATAGTATTGCAATGATTATTAGAATACAATTACGTAAATTAATTTCGTTAATATAATATATGAAAGGCTCACGTGTCAGATTTGAAATTCACATAATCAAATGTACATTTCGAAAACAAGTTCCCTATATTTGGA
Organism: Aphaenogaster floridana; assembly: GCA_003063835.1. Lineage (NCBI taxonomy): Eukaryota > Metazoa > Arthropoda > Insecta > Hymenoptera > Formicidae > Aphaenogaster > Aphaenogaster floridana. The sequence continues at coordinate 1,191,379 of NJRP01000045.1, read as the reverse complement.
AAACAAGCTTTTGCATATGACCTATAAACGGTATTATCGCCAAATAATATGGTCCGACGCTAATTAAATAATCCATTAACGAACCATACAAATTATTCATTATCATGCATATACCGCTTGCGATATTGAATTTACGTTTTAATAGAATTTCTATCTTCTATCACGAAAGACACACCAAAGGACCTCTCATATTAGAATAAAAAATATCCTTAAAGTAAATTAGTCATTTTAGCTTTATAAGTTTTATAAGTATTTATGGAAAGTCATAAATAGCTCCAAAGATATAACAGGAATATCGACCAAATTCTCTTTGATATACATATACAGAGCTTTTAATATACTTCCAAACTTTAATTTCTGGAGCGTCTTTTTTTACTTCGCTACAAAGTAAATAGTGGTCCTGAGCAATACGTCACGTAACACAGCGTGATATTTTATACGACTGTAACATGCAAAAACCTCGAAAAACGTGCTTCCAAAAAATTGAGATCCGAGAGAGAGAGAGAGAGAGAGAGAGAGAGAGCGCCATCTCGGTGTAATTGATAGCCATCTCACGGATCGACGTAATTATACTGATCGAACACCTGATACAGAGACCACTTTTTTAAAACAGCACTTTCATTCCAACTTAATTCCGGCACGAAAGTTTTCTTTATTTAGTCATAAATCAAGCATTAACCGATCCCGTCCAATATTTCACGTCCCGGTACGGTACGCGTTATTTTGCACGAGTACTTTTTTCAAGCGCGGTTCTGTCACGCGACGTAAAAAAAAAATGAATTAATAGCCGAAAAACGGGCGTCCGCGATGAGGTCCGGGGAAGAGCCGTCGCGAGTTAATTGATTGCCGAGCAGCGGACGCGCGTGTACCCGATCGTTTTCGCTGTAAAGCACGGCGATGTGGCACAGTTGGAGTGGCCAAATCAATTTGTGCTGATGTATCATGGCGTCATTTGCTTGTACAATCGAGCGAATTACGAGCACTTCGCCTTTGCTACCTCGGGCGGTCACCAGCAAGCCGATCTGGCGCGCATTCTCTTCCGTTCCCAACCCGTCTCTCACCTGCGGCGCTTGTTATCCGGCGATCCAGTCGATGCGGCGGCATTGTTTACGTTGACGCGTATAACGATAACGCTCGTTCGCTTACACATTCAGCCCGATGTCGCGCCGAAACGTCGATAATGACGACGCGACCGTAATTCGCAGAACGGGCGATTGTTGCCGGACAATCCGGCCCGATCCGGACCGGTCCAGACCGATCCAGACCGATCCGGGGATCATCGGGCGAATCGGCATTGCATCCCGCAAATGAACGTCATCGGGAACACGACTGACTACTTCTGTCTGTGCGTGGGCACAAGTGATGGTAACGCCGATATCATTACAGCTCAAAAGTGAAATCCGCATTATGCGCGTGATTCGCTGTGGATCGAAACGCATCCGTGATTCTGCCTGCATGCACAATATACTATTTTCCTTTGAATGACGGTCGCGTAATAATTATAGAACGTATTGCTGCATTTTGCTTGAGCTAGAAAGAGCTAGAAAGATTTCATAAATTTCAAGTCAAGTTGTTTCTACAGTTGATTCATAAAAAGCAAAATTATTTATAACTGCACAAAATTTTTTAATATTTTTATAAAATTTTTATTAAATTTCTATTAAATATTAAAATATTTTAATACTTTTATCAAAATCGATAAAATAGCAAGCACCGATACGATTAATATTTCGAAATTAGTAATGCTATTATATAACACTCTGTTATTTGTGTGATAGATCTTTTATTAAATTCCTCGGGGCTATCAATCATCCTTGAAACTAACAAAATTCATGTAGCTTACGCTACAAGTGTAATAAAATTAATACAAGTGTAATAAAATTAATAACGAGCTTGGGCGATCATTCACAGAATTTATAAAGTTATATGAGATTTTATTATATCTCTCGGTTTTTTTAACACTCTACTTGGCTCTCGAAACTTCTATATAAAATCGCGACATTTGTATAGTCAAGAATCGATCGTATTTTTCTTACGCTGCGTCGCCATAAATTCTTGAAATATCAGAAATTGTGAAATGCACAGAAACTAACAGGTAGTACTTATATTTCAATTCATCCGCAAATATAATTATATATAGGCTCTTATACATCGCATCGGGAATACCGTCAAATAATGGATCCGCGAGCTTCTATTGTGTCGACAGCCCATTGTGATGATTTCATATCAATGGTGAAAGCTTTCCTACTGATATATCTGCACAACTTACAATTTCAGTGTATTAAGCAGACCCCAGTGCATTCGTAAAATTCATCTATTAATCAATACAGCAAAACAATCGTATCACCGTTACAACGTATTTAAATAACGAGATGAGACGATTTATGGATAGAGAACGGTGAGATAATTTATTTGACTTGGAAAACAATTCCCATCAAGAGAGAAATGGAACAAATATAAATCATAATTATAATTTCCGCAAAATCCCTTTTCCCGTACGTGTCATACTTGTGATATGTGCGAGAGGCCTCGTAAATTTTAAACGCTGAGAACGCAGAAATTACCATTTCGACATTTTGTCGATCAGTCTCGCGCGTAGCAACAAATTATTGCTACGCCAGCGTAGACCGCTCCTATGTGTATTCATTTGCATAAAGTACTCGGCATTCCATCCGTGTTCGCCGACACTTGGCAACCGTTTCGAAGCCTCTAATGCGAACGAAGCTAAGCGGAATTATCCGCGAGGCTTCCCCGACGCGCGGTCGACTTTTTGCGCGAGGCTCGTACCTTCAAGTTTCGTCAGTAGCAAGTAACTTAGCGTGAAGCGGCTACAGTCTGTAGCCACGGTTCACGCTGCATTCCGCTGAAAGACAGACTTCGGTAAAGCCTCTTGTCGTCGAAAGCCACGCAACTTATTCACATGTTATATGTGAGTGTCGGAAGAATATGAAATTGAAATCCAGCTTGAATTTCTGGCTGCGCAACAAATGGAATTAGCAAAATTGAAAAAGAGAACTGAAATGGAAAAACTCCGAAAAGAAAATTTAATAAAATAACCCAAATGTAGTTATATGAGAGAGAAATATATAACGATTCCTCAGATGTCATTGTGGAAACAAATATTCACAAAGCCATCGTTAAATGTAATGGCAAACTATGACAAACCGCGTAAAGTAAGAAATGTCGCAACTACATACATTACTTGTATGTCCACATTATTCGCAAAGCAGCCATGTACTCTATGTTGAACACGGTAGCAACTATAATTTCAAAACGCCTACGAACGGAGCAAGTTTACGACATCTCGTCTCTCATGTGAACTTTTCTCTTTAACAATCGATCGTAATACAATAGCAAAGTGAAATAGAACTGCGAAAACCCTCTTGTTTTTATTATGCATAAAATGGGCGTGCAATTCGAGTGACACAAATACCTATCGATATATAGTATAGCGCTAGAATGTTCCCTTCTTTATTCAATATTCTTATTAAAGAGTTTATAAATAGTCACTTATCATGCTTCGCAAGACAATTAGTTTATGTAATATGTACATTTTTATTTCTACCATGAGTTTATAACTAGATACATTTTTGTGAAATAATTTATTAACCAATTTTCATAACATACTAAAATATTATAATTATGCAGAACATTATCTATGAAAAACTACGATTTCCTATTCTTAAGGCAATCAGTTTTGAAATTAAAAAATGTAAATACTTATTCGCATCACTTAATTTGTTTTTTAATTTATTTCTATTATACATAATATAAATAAGTTCCAAAGGAAATTAAATTTGAGAGAAGTAAATCAGCGATGTATATCCATTACGTAATAGCATCCATTACGTAATAACAATCTGTCATCTGTCGCGATATTATGGATTAGCATTGCAAGATGAGTAATGCTCGAAATCATTGTCGCAGCTATTTTCATCGGCCTAAAGGAGAAGCTTCAAAAACGGATTGCACATTAATATTACAAAAATATCAATTTCAATTTAGCTTGATATCAAATGCAATATATAATTACAATTATTTGCAAAAATAATAAGTAAGATTTAAGCTTGGCTAGAAAATCATAACGGAAACTCATCAATATGATCGTGAAAGCAATTTACGTTATTCTGGTCGAAAATCCATATTGCAAGAAACAGCCAATGAATCAAGCATCCGGTAGTGATTTACAACCTTACCAGAATGGAGGCGACGCACTTCTCCCGTGGGGTTAAGGGGAGACCATAAACCTCGCACTATACTGCACTACACTGGAACTTTATGGACGTTATACGCAGATCTATCACGATCAACGGATTTCCGGAGACGTTTAGGATCACTGCCCTACGCTAAGCTTGACACGCGCTGTAACTGGAGCGTGCGTGCACTGGAAAGCTATAGTTCATAAGAACTGAGAGAATTTTCCTTATATCGATAAAATGCATTAAAGTCTGACAATAATTCTTGATAATGCTATTCTATGTTCAATGCAATTTAAACAGAAATTTGATAACATATCAAATAAATGTAAATATATCCGTTATTTAATAATATTATCAATTGTGTATATATATATATATATATATATACTTATATAAAATTATACTTATTAATTTTATATTTATATTGAAAACATAGAACGCGATATTCCTACTCGTATCTTGAAAAATAGATTTTTCGTTCATGATACGCATATGTAGGTAAATAAGAAATTGGTACTCTTCAAGGAACGATTATGCATATTCTCGAATAGCTCGATGAAAAAGTTGGTATACATCATTGATAATAGAGAATAATGAGATTATTTCAAAACTTCCTTTGAACGTACTTGCACTCGCTATTAAGGCGAGACGGGAGTTTAAGTTTAGCTATAGATACGGGGGAAAACTGTTGTATTCAGACCTTACGCGGGAGGGAAAACGGACGCCAGAAGGGTGGGAACACACGGATAAGCGCAAAGCCGGCAACTAAGCTGGAATATACAAGACACGTGGTGAATATGTTCAAACATGATAATAATCATAATGTCTCTATTATCCCAGAAGATGAAGCTCCGTACAGACCATTGCAGGTTTACGAGGCGGCATTTATCGTGCATTGTAATATTATCACGTCGGGAACAGACATAAACATGATTAATCGCATTGATCAAGTGCGCCGCAATTTCAAACTCTATCACATGAGATTTTCACTTGACGAACTGGCAAAGTTAAAACCGACAAATAACAAATTACACGCGTACATTATTAATTTTCAACGTGTATTTTCCTTTTTGGCAATTGACGCAAGTGTAAGGCTTTATATATATTTACGGCTAAAATGAAAAGAAAGATGATAAATGCATAAGTGAAAGTAAGAGAGAATTGTCCGGCGGTCGATGGGGAATACGGCGCGGCGGGGGCGACCAAGGCGAAGACGGGAAAGACCAAGGAGCAAAAAGGCACGCCTGAGGATGTGCGGAAATACACGGCAACCGAGAAACAGGCTCGTCCCTTCCGCATCGTTGAATTCGGCTGCAGGTGTAGCTGCAGACACTTTAATTCTGGAGAGTGCATCATTTGCATCCTGGCCGTGCGACCGTTGCGCGCGGGTACCATGAGCCCGGGATCAAATGGGCACCGGCGCGTTTCCCCAACAGTCAGACAGATGCGGACAGCGCGCTGTCGTGCCCTTTTTTCTCGCTTTTCTCGCGTCGTCGCACGGCAGATACGGATAAAGGGAGAGATGGTCCGCGAGGGGGTTCCGGAAACGGACGGTGAAAGATAAAAATCCTGTGTTTCCCTCGCTACGAGGCTCTCGCCGTGTGAGGCAAGTTTATTCGCACGAAGGAAAGAACGGAGCGTCTCTCGAATGCAAAGCTCAAACGAGCGGGATTCTCTCGTCGAAAGATTATATGTATGATGAAATTTTAAAATGCGCCGGCCAGTGTTTTAATGCCTTTTCCGGTGCAGCTTCAAGTGCGAGTCGTAATAATGATACAACAATGCATGAGAGAAAAATTGCATCTTTTGTTTCTTATTACCTCCGCGCTTTTCGAAAGTCGGAACTGTCATCGTTATAATATGTAGTTCTTTTCCACACTCAGCAATAAATTTTAGAGCCCTATCTTTTATAAACGTGATATAATTCCCTTTTAGCAAAATTTATTTCGGATTCGGAGGTTACAGGACTGATACGAATAATCGAGAGCGATAGAACCCCTACTGTGGAGACCAAGACTAGCTCATAATCGGGGAAAAAGGCGACGATCGGGGTTTCACCGCAAGTCCGGATATCGTTGCGATAAAAGGGGGGCGGTTACGTACTTGGCACTCGAGGGTCGGTATTAAGCGGGACGACGGTGGTGGAGATGGGAAATGGCGGTGGAATGGTTGCACCAAGCTGCACACACGAGCGGGACCGCTGGCATTGTTGGGCGCCACCACGCTTTTATTGTCGGCATTCTAGACGAACAATAAAGCTTCTGTTCCACATTTCGCGCTTATCGTCACATTCATATCGATCCGGGTGCCTCGTTTGTCGCTAATGGAGCGGCACGTCAACCCCCGGATCTGTCAAACCCCCTCCGAGAGCGGGGGACTTAACGGTCTCGACGTTACCGCTCGCTATCGCCTTCCGCTCCGCCCAATGACGCTGCGGAAAACGGAATTCGAAGCCTTGACCTCTCTCGCGTCGCCCACATCGTTCCCCACGGTCGTTTAGCGGGCTAGAGTTACTTAATATGGCGATTCGTCCCTTGATCAGCAATTGCCCATCTTACCGGATGGCACACTTTAATGGCACGCTCTAGATCGGGGTGAAAGATAAAATGGAAATTTAACCCTTGTCATGCGAGGTACTCATACGTATGCAGTTACACTTATGTATATAGTAAAGATAACATAGTGTAGCTGTGAAAATAACTTTATACACAGATACCTTTTATTGACATTTATAAACATGAAACACATAAATTTTTCATTATTTCTTTCATTATAATATATAATTCCTTCTTTATGAGCCCTTGCGTGAACGGTTAAGAAAGGCAAAAAGAAATTTCCTTTTTTCACCACTTTATGCCTTAAAATTATGTTCATTTAACTACTTAACACCATTTTTAAACGTCTTTTGGTTAGAGTTCATATTTAAAAAAAAAAGACATTAATAAAAAGATACAAAAACTTTTAAAACGTGCTACCTTTTTCTCCCGAGACTTTGAAGCGACATTAAACGACATTCCGCATTAAGTGGTATTTTAATCTTTATTGGAGTGACCTACTTCTAAAAAGCTTCTAAAACGAACCAAGTAGGATCTGCCAAAGTCTGCAGTTATTTTAATATTTTCAAGTAACGACAATATTAAAAAATGAATACATAAATATTCAGTAAGTTTAAATAATGCATAAATGTATATGCATTATATATTATATATCTGCATCTTTTGAGTCTTATTCCTTATCTTGCTATCTAAATATTAATTGATATTACACCGTGAATGGCAGCTGGTAAGTTCAATAAAATTCACTTGTGCACATTAAGGGTAAAAGACGACGCTACTGGGAAAATAGAATAATTATGTTGTAATGTGAGCTAAATTGCTATCAATATTGCTATAAATAAATTGCTATCAAATATTGCTAAATTGATCTCAAATATTCTGCTATATTGTCTTTCCCATTATTATATCCCCATAATACAACTCCAATGCCGTTCGTATACGTCTACGCTTTTATCGGCTACGTTTCAAATTTTATAATAATGCTTCGAAATATAATATGCTTCTCAGCATAACTGTTTGATAACGAAGGATGAGTTATTCGCCATTACCTCGCTCCATTGGCAATGCATTTCAACTTATAGTTTTATTATAGTTTCCGTATTACGAACTGAAAATCACAATAGATTTGATTACGAATGAAAATGTTGCAATTTCTGTGCTTACTCGAAGAAACACTGCAAAACGACCCAGCACGATGAGCGTAATAACAGAGCGTACGCGAGACCGCCGTTCCTCATAAATATTAATTTCACGAAATGATCGTAGGAACAAAATGACCGTCACATACACGAAACATGTACGTACACGCACGTATACGTGCTTCCCGAGCGTTTAATGAGTTAATTAATTACGGGTGAAAAACTGTTTCGGCACGAATTAAAAATGCGGGCGTCCGCGCGATAATTCATGACAGAGCGTGCATCTCGCGTTCGTAAGCTCTCGAGAAGACAATAATATTTTCTCTCGATTTATTTCGCAATAAAAGAGAGTAGGGATAAAATACACGTCCGAGTTACCGCGCCGCCATCGCGGCGAGAAGGTACGACTGACGCGGATTCGCGTTTTAATATTTTCCGCGGCCGTTATATATAAATCAACGTACTAATTTATTCCTTTAATTAACCGCATTAATCGGGCTGGCGCGCGTTATTTAGCGCTCTGATTCCCCCGTCCGCGGTTAAAACCGCGCTGCATCGCAGAGGATCGTAAAAGCACCGGAAACGTACTAACGCGAACCTCATCCTTGCGCGCGTATAATAAAGAACAAATGTACAGAGAAAATGCGCGATAAAAACAATTACCTTTGTGGAGCACCGCCGCCAGTGCTAGCCGCTTTGCCCTGCACGCGCATTTTCCGGATGGACGAGGAAAATCAAAGAAGCAAAGGCAATTTTTTTATCTTATCTCGTAAGCGACATTGATGTCGGAAATATGACGGACATAAACGATAGAGAAATCTCTTTCACACCGTTCTTCTTTGTTCCTTTAAGCACGCAATAATCATATTGCCGGTGACATAATTCAAGCGGTAGAATGTTCATAATCGATAAACAAGTAAAATAACGGAAGTTGTTAAAAAGAATCAAAGAAAAACAAATGCACACACGGCAGCATTTTTCATCGAATACTCGCTAAGAGAAAGATACCAGTCCAAGAGAATCGCTGATTGAAAAGTTGCTCAGTAGAGCCGTAAATATCTTTGATAACCAGATAACCGACGTAACTAGAACCGATGTAACGAGTATCGATAATGGAAAATTGGATATTTCGTTATACACGCATGTGCATGTGCAAAAAGTACGAATTAATTGGAAGAATTTCGCGCGTTAGTCCAGATTATGGCCTTGTCGCATTGATAAGCACCACAGAAGGATTTTAATGATGTACTCGATTGATTAATAGGAGACAATATCGCCCGCTGCCGCGGTAGACAATCTTTGCGCGTACTAAGTACGGCTCGTTTTTACTCGACGAATCGGTGCTTCTCGTGCGCCAATCGATCGTCATCTTCGAACCCCTCGCGTCAATTTGCGCACGCGGATTCCGCATTCGCCGCCGCAATCTTCGAAAATGACCGTGCTAATCGTAGCGGCTATTAATTACGGCAGCGGGCTTGGAGAGCCGATGAGAGTCGAATAATCACGCCCTCGCTTTGTGCCGCACCGTTTGGCGTTCCGTCGGCGGGCTTAATTTCTTCGATGCTACCCCAAGCACGATCAGGATCCGACATCGAAACTGCCGATCCGTTCTACAATTCCGTCATTATCGCTCGCTACTAATAGCCTCCGTTGCGCTAATTGGGCCTTCGGCGCGTCGACCGTGTTAATCGCTCTGATAATGCTATCATTAAAACAACACGTTCTATGAAACGCGAGTGTGCAAAAGATAGAGCGAGAACACGTTTACTTTTCGATTCTACCTTTCCGGTTCTTCATGAGCATGGAGCATATTCTCACAATTGAGCGAAAATAATTGACAATTATGTCATTCTAATTCTAAAAGAATGATTTTGATTATTCCGATTCTAAAACTCTACTTGGGAAGATTTATTGGAAATGCAAATATATGATTAAGTAATAATTGCAATGATTACAAGATTTGTCGATACTTGTTCCAGCATTAACAACGTTGTTAAAATGAATAGCCTAGAATGTGTAGAAACAAGAATGATTGAATATATGAAAATGACAAAGTCCCTTCATGCTTTTTATCTGCCATAGTACTGCAACCATCAGCAATACGTCAAAATGCGCAATTATCGAACTTTACGTCGTCCGTGAAAATCTCCACAGATAACGCTGACGAGTGCAAGCGGATATTATGGTGTAAAAAGGAAAAAGCGATATCAGCCATATACGCTTGTTTCGACGCATTGCATGCAATTATTACTTTAAAAACGTGCAATTCCACAAGAAAGGAAAAAAAGAAAAATTTTTTGGCCATATCGCAAATAATATAAAGTATTTTTTAATGTAAAGCAATCATTTATACAATTGTATCCAATTTCCTTTTATTAAATAAATTAGCGCTGTTCGTTTAGGGTAATTTAATCGTGCGTAATATTTTAAATTCTGCTTTTTCCAGAGGATGTTGCAATTACCGCGCGAATAGCACTTCATACATTCGTAATATAGATATACCCATCAGGATTTTCTTCCGTCTCGACCGACAGCTGCAATTAAAATTATCGAAGAGGATTAAGCAAGAGCTCCGAAGCATAACGGATGGAAGATGAGAATAAGATTTTGATCGATTCGGTGACGGAGAATCGGTGAGAACGTCTAGGGACGGATTCAACCGTGAGGCTTTACCTCGTCGCTTACCTTGGTAAATCGCCCGGGAAACTTTATCATTCCTAAGGCGACGTAATCTCTCTTTTTCTCATTTCCCATCTTCCTCTTGATCGATCAGACATTGCGGCGATTTTCCACGCGCTAGCACATTCGCATTCAGCACATTCCCGTTCTCACGACATTCTTATTAGACGGATTAAAAACTACTAAGGACTATTTATCGAAATTAAAGTGTGATTGGCAGGAATTCACGTGTAGATTTCCGGAGAACGGTTGGTTTAAAGCAAAAAAATATAGCAAACATCAAAAATATATTTTCTGACGAATTTGATGTTTTAAAAATACCTGCACTTGAAATAGTTAGATAAAAAAATCAATTTTTAAACGGAATCTACTTTGAGAGAAATTTAAAATTTCCTGCTAAGATATTTAATACTGATAAATATAATTTTAACATTTTCATTGTATATATAAAGATATTCGCTGTCTATAGATAAATCTAGAATGGATTGACAATTGAGCGACCTGATTAAATCTGCCACATTCTGCATGGAATTTTAACAAAGTACCTTTCAGAGGGATTTCTACATAGTGCAGTACTGATTAATTCAATATCCGGACAGAGACATGTTAAACTTGTCGAGCGTGAAACTTTCGCCAGCGCTGAAGTTTCGACGGCGTTAATGCAGCTCGCAGCAGCAGATAAGTTCTGACCGATATAATCGAAAGTAAATCCCATTACAAGGCCTTCGGCGTCTATCGCGTCGCCGCGCTCATTCGGGATTCCGACCGAGGAGATCTAGTTCGTTGACTTATTTAAATTGTCCCTGGTAAGTTTCGAACGGGATAACGCCACCGGATGAATATTCAGAAGCGGCTGTATACCTGCGCGTGCTCGCCGCAGGTGTCCCCAACTGTTCTGACGACTGGCTGTCCGCTTGCTACAACTTCCGCAATTTTTGAACGCATATGTGTGTAAAAAAACACACACACACACACACACACACACACACACACACACACACACACACACACACACACACACACACATATATATATATATATATATATATGTCCCGAAAATTGCAACACACGTACGTATGTATGTATGTACACAGATCTTGATGCGTCTGCGTTAATTCTCCAGCCGGTACATATGCGCCAATCGTGCTATTTCACATCAGTTGTTACAGGATCGGCAGTGTTAAAGAGGATCCGCGCACCCGGCATTGATCGATGCTCGTCCATTATCGACGTTTACCGCACTTCCGCTGCGGAACTCGCCGTGCGTCGCGCCGGATATCGATGATGGAACAGTTGCTTGTTTCGAGGCCAAAAAATATTTTCGGTACCGTCGGTGGCGAGAGCGCGGCGTGTAATTCTAGGACGGACGGACGGTTTTGCTCTGTAAACAGAATACGTCGCGGTAACTCGTTACGGAGTTTTTTCAACTATTCCGCGCACGGCAAAAAGCGCCGCTGTATCGTTACGCTGGGATCAAACGTCGAGTGGTAACAAGAGAATCCCGAAAAAACCGATGACACGGGTGTCCGATAGAATATCGTGGTTTAATAAAGAGAAGGCTAGGAAGAGCGATCGATCTTACCTGATCAAGCGCTTCAATAGCACTTTTATTTATCAAGAAAATCTAACTTTTCCGCGCACATATGATTTTCACATATTTCATATGTTGAAGAATTTTTGGACACTTTTCCGTACGATTCAGTCTTGTTTCTGAGTTCCAGTTCGATAATGTTATCGATATTTAAAAGGTGATTGATGGCACGCGAACCGAATAGGGAATATCTTTTTAGTATTCGTCCCAAGTGCATGATAACACTGACACGCTATTTCGTGTGGATCGGAAATATGATTCACATAAAAGATAACGCGCATATTGCATGCGCCTGTTTAACAAGAATTTACTATTTAATCAAAAGAGACCATCTATTATTATTGTGTGACTAAAAGTTGTAAACTTTTCATTTCGGACACAAATTGCAACTGGCATAATTGTACGATATACGTAATATTATCTCAAGCAGCAAAAAATTTTTAGTTTAGTGAACGAATGCAAAAAATCACAATCTGGCCGCCAATTACAGAGACAACAAAATCAGATTTTGTGTAATGTTGCCTATTTTGGGCAATGTTACAAGTAATTTATTCTACTAAATAATGTGCGGTATAAACAATAAATTAACATACTGCAATTAGACTATTTTTTCGTAAATTCAATCACGTGTGTGAAGTTAGCTCCGCACTTTTCGAATTCTATATCTTTATGAATTGTGCTGAATTATGCTACATTTGTGCCGTATTGTGCCGCAAATCACAATTCTGTAACTCAAAGCGTGTACTCAAGAAAATAAAAAACAAAATTTTTGACAGCCCCGCACTTTTCGAATTTTTCTTTATTGTGCCGTATTGTGCTATATTTGTGCTGACTTGTGCCGCAAACACGAGATTGATAACTTCAATAACAATTAAGAAAAAAAATAAAAACACACAAAATTATATTAGCCCCGCACTTTTGTCGAATCGAACCCAATTTTTTTTGGTAAATAGATGATGATTTGTGCCACATTGTGCCGTTAGAAAAAACTCTGTCTGCATCTTTCGATACATTCCCGACCGTTTTTCTGTTGTACTCGTTTAGCACAACTACACACGGAAAAAAAATTTGTTAACTTGACTAAATCTTTCAACTAAATAAAATTTATTTAGTTCAAGTATTTATTTATTTAACTTAAACATATAATATTTTTTATGTTTTGGTTAAATAAATAAATACTTGAACTAAATAAATTTTATTTAGTTGAAAGATTTAGTCAAGTTAACAAATTTTTTTTCTCCGTGCACCATGCTTGCAGAACTTGGATAAATGCGTTGTAAAAATAGTTTTTTGTTATTTTGTATTTAAGGTTCAACATTTTTTCTTTATTAAATAAAAGGAGATATAGAGTTTTTTCCAACGGCACAATGTGGCACAAATTATCATCTATCTACCGAAAAAAATTGGATTCGATTCGATAAAAGTGCGAGGCTAGTATAATTTTGTTTTAATTTTTTTTCTTAATTGTTATTGAAGTTATCGATCTCACGTTTGCGGCACAAGTCAGCACAAATATAGTACAATACGGCACAATAAAGAAAAACTCAAAATTCGAAAAGTGCGGTGCTGTCAAAAATTATATTTTTTTTATTTTCTTGAGTACGCTTTGAGTTATACAGAGTTGTGATTTGCGGAACAATACGGCACAAACGTAGCACAATTCAGCACAATCCATAAAAATATAGAATTTTAAAAGTGCGGAGCTAACTTCACACACGTAATTCAATCATATAATTACGCTGGTAACACAATTTCAAACTATTCTTTTTCTTACTGAAATTAAGATGTTTCATCTCAACTTCGTTCAATTGAAATTGACGAATTGGCCAGATTTCAAGTCTATGCAATAATAATCAGAGATTCCCATATCTGCTAGTAATACTTGAATAAATAATCGCGCTAGTTGCAGCTTGCAAGACGAGAGTTCGATGAAAAAAGACAGGTAGAACGCGAGAATAAATAATTTGCTGGAAACTGTGGCGGCATGCTCTCATCTCTCTTTCTCTCGTTCTGAAATTCCAATTCCCTCGTGCAAACTTTTCGACGTGTAACACCCCGTCTCGCATTTATCCGTCAGTCTGCTCTGACGCCGGACAGCCGAACGGCAGCAACAGCAATGGTAACAGCGCTGTTGCGCCTGAAAGTTTTACGCGTAACGAAGCAGCATACATACGCGGGAGAGAGCGCTATGGAAAAAATTGTTTTACACTCTCGCAGAGCCGCGCGCCGCCCTTCGATTGTCGCGCGTTCCATCGTCGTGTAATTAATCCGTCCCGGCCGTGTGAAAGTTTGATAACGCTCGCAAGGTGGCTTCACCCGCCGTGCCGTTAGCGAGCGCAAATCGCGAATAAATCGACGGTGCGAAATTAATGCAAAATGGAGCGGCGCTCGTGTTACAGGATATTAAACGTGCGCGACGAGATTTACGCATCCGGCCGAAACGCGCATTAAACAAAAAAAAAAGAGAGAGAGAGAGAAGACAAAAGTTCGCACGCACCGCCCGCTCTCTTTTCGCGCACTCTCGCACCGTTTTTCGCGTCGCGCTGTGACGCCGGGCCGCCGCTGCCGAATCGGTCCCGCCGATTCGGCAAAGCCGTAGCGCGGCACGTGCGCGCCGCGGCTTTACAAACTATCACGAACGGTTGAATATAAATGCAAAATCGGGTCGTCGTCCCGTTGGGCGCGCACGACATACAATGCGGCGAAAGGTAGAAAGCAGAGAGCATGAAACGTTGGCGTATACGTCGGGAATGCGCGCACACAGACCGGAAACAACGGCGGCATTGGTAGGAAAGAAGAGCCGCGGTAGGTTACAGATATATGGAGGAGGGACGTCATTATCATAAATTTATATACGGACTCGTGTTCGAGCGATGACTCCTCGTGTGTCGCGTGATCGCGCAGGCGTGGAGCGGGATACCGGCGGGTTGTATTGTAGCCTGGCACTGAGCCATCGCGATTCCCACGATTAAATAAACAACGGCCCGGAGGAGCCACGCAGCGAATGCAAAACATCGCTCGAGGACGTTCCACCTAGCGCGGCGCTATCGATCTCCTTTTTCGCCGCAGCTTTTTCACCCGCGCCCGGTACTTGGCCCGTTTGCCAAAACGCGTATAAGTGACTGGAACGTATGTGAATCGATGGGCGCGATTATAATTCAAAGGGTATTTCTCCGAAGGATACTTAATCCCCCTGGGTGTGCTTAGCGCCGCAAAAATATATAGGGCAATAATGTCACTCGAAATGTTCGACCTCCATGTACATGGTCGCCACGGATTTCGGATTAGCTCAATTACAACTGCAATTTATTTGCCGATATAAGCGATAAGAAAGTTATGTATTTCTATGCATTTTTTGCATATACATTATCGCAAGATTCCGATGAGGGTTATTTTGCATGGAAATAAGAGAGGAAAACAAAGAGGAGATAAAATATGAAAATAAATGCTAATCGATAATGAAGATTTCTTTGTACTTATTGTTAGCAAAACAAAGGTAGCTTGTAAAAGAAAAAAGAAATCGCCTCAAGTAATGCTATTCCTCAAACATAATTAGCATATTACAATCACGAGTAAATTAAACTGTAAAAAGCTTATTAATCCTACAATCCAAACACAAATACCGCCGTTTCTGAGTGGGAGAGAGCTTGGTATTACACTGTATCCAAGTAGATATCCAATTACCCGAAACTTTCGGTTATCTCAGGATCGCAGCAATTCGTTATCGGATATCCTGCTTTTACGAGTTTGTAATCCGGTAATCGATCGTAGGCAGTTAATCTCGAAATATTAGGGACGCGAACCATTACGATATTATTGCGTATATATATATTTCATGATATTATTCATTTAACTCTGTACAAGAACGGTTCCTCTCCAATTACCTTAATAGATAGCCGTATCGATTGCAAATAAAATGAAACGGTTATATTTTGGGAATCGCGAACGGTAAAGTTTATATCTAACATTTATATTAAAGTTTAAAAATCTAACATATATAAAATTGTAAAATAATGTTCGTTCATATTTTTGCAAAATAATCTCAGTTCGTGTAATTTGCAAATATTCATTGACAAATATAAATTAATGAATTCGAACGATTAAGCTGATTGAGTGATACAGCAATGAAATTTATCCTAAAATTTATATCCCGTGTATTTGCAATATATATACATATGTATAAAATCCTTATATATATTATAATTATTTTATACGATATAAAAGACAAATATATTTCTTGAATAAAAATATTGCTCCAAGTTGTCTTAATTTTTTTCATATGCAATGTCGCGATCAACTTAATTAATTAATCCCTGCAACAATGAATTTACCTTCATTATCGAAGATATAGCTATTCGATTAATTGGAGATTATAACGGTCTCCTGATACACACTCCGATTAACTGCTTATTGTTAAATGTATCGATGCGAATAATTCGGGAATAAAATTGATATCAAAATATGTACGGCGGCTGAATAATTCAATACAATAATAAAATAAAAGATCAATGATACAAATGAAAGATTATCCTATATGGATTTTGACCTCTTCGTTGCTTATAAATAACGAGATAGCTTTGCAAAATGTCACAGAGAATTACTTCAGATTATGTACATATTTTAACCGTTCCAGAAATAATAAGTACAATGAGTAATTTTTTATTTAAAAAAAGTAATAAATATTAAGAATAAATTTCGTAGAAAAAAATCAGCCTACGCACATGCAATCCCGCTCATTTTTAATTATATTACTATATTGGAACACATAATATTTAATAAAAATACGATTTAAATAGATTTTTCAAATCGTGCTTTTTCCGAATAATCTAGAAATCAATAGGCTACATGTTCAAAATACGCAACATATCATTCCGTCCATACAGGCCATGCTATGCGCGTACGTTCTTTCAGCAACCTTACGTTCCATCCGTTATTCTGTCCTCTTGATACGCCCCCCCCCCATCTTCTGCGCTTCATCGGGCTTCCTCTTCTCGCCCACCCGTACCCACCCTATTCTTCCATCGTGACCCGTTCTTCTTTTTTACGCAACCACCCTCGCCGTTATATACACGGTATGCATATATTTTACAGCTCGTCGTAAAACATCGCGCCTCCTGTCTGCCTCTCTTTCCCCCCGCCGAACGGGCGACTACCACCCCCTTTGGGCACGAACGTTATCACGGCCTCTGAGCCGGCCGTGGCCTGTACCGGCTGGCTATAAACCGTCGAGAGATAACCATCGAGATACGAAATGCGTGTCCGCGCGTAAAAGTTGCGTACGAACGCCGCGCTGGCACCTAGGTATCGTGAGATTTACGGTATTTATGTAATCGGGCTCTTTTGTGCAGAATTCGGGTGGGCGAGCCCCAACATGTGATATCACTGAACCAATTGCCGGCGGAGCGAATGATTATTTCGATTCGGAATTGTGTAACATATAGAAGAGAGAGAGAGAGAGACGTAGATGGTACGATTAAAATGATGAAATGCAAAATGCTAATCGAAACGGAAATTGAAAAGAAAAGTCGTACCTGGAATTCATGTCTCTCTGTGCATTATAACGCAAATCTATGCGACGCGAAAAACAAATATATGCGGCACTCGATACAGTTTAAACTCAAGTACATTATACATTGAAAAAACACAAGAAAAAGAAACAGTTTGTGTTGCAAAAAGTATATAATAAAATAATAAGTTAAAAATATAAAAATTTCAATCAGAGGGATATAAGTAAAATTTAATATGCAAAAATTGTAGATGGTTTAATAATAAATTATAACACACGCGAGCGTCTTTCTGCGTAAAAGATAACACTGTATATTTTTACCGCAGCGAGTTGTCAGTTCGGAAAATATTTGGCCGTATAATTTTATCTCAGAAATATTTTCCAATTTCTTGAAGTTATGTATTATGAAAGATAGGGGGGGATACATTTCCTTTAAAACCATCCTGCTTGTTTACGATTCCGTCGGGAGCCCGCAAAAATGATTAATTTCAGGCTTTGAAACCACATCAGTCACCTTTGCCGTAAGAAATCTCGTCCGGGCATGCACAAGACGGAATTTTCGGATATAATTAATGTTTTCCTTGTAAAAGCCATAACGTAGAACATCTTTGCCGTCCTTTGGCGACATTACATCCTCCTCAGCTATGCGTAAATATTATAAGGGTCCCATTGGCTTTATGTCGTTTTAATATGCGCACATAAGACGAAAGTCGCACGAAAACGCCGCTCAACTCTGCAAAAGCCAGAAGTTGCGTGATCGTCTCATCGTCGTTCTCGTCACGGAATTATACGTTGCCGTCGAGAAGGGAAATCTCTCGAAACGAGATTTTATCGAAGCGAGAGATAACGGGCGGGGATTTCGCAGTAAGCAAAAGAGAAGACCCGATGGAGGGTGCTGGCAGAATCGTTAGAGTAATAAGGAGAGTTGGTGTCTGCCCGGGACAAGGTTAACGACAAGCTCAGCTGCGACGTGACCCCGAGAGTGAGAGAATTGCCGTCGCGGAGGCAGAATGACGCCCGAAAATTATTTTCTACTGATGTAGGAAATAATTTTCCTTCAACAATCCTTCTGATCTGTCGTGGATGCGCCCTGTACAATTTCCAAGAGAGAAAAATTCATGATATTTATGACTATAATTAAATTGTAAATAATTATGGTTAGGTGCACCATTTTTATAGTTATTACTGCTACAATGTTAGTAATAATAACAAAAAATAGTTACAAATACTATAGTTTAACTATAATTATTATAGTTAATTTGTTATCAATTATTATAGTTGGAACCTTTTTTTAACTATAACAATTATAGTTAAATTATGGTATTTGTAACTTTTTTTGTTATTATTACTAACATTATAGCAGTAATAACTATAAAAATGGTGCACCTAACCATAATTATTTACAATTTAATTATAGTCACAAATATCATAAATTTTTCTCTCAGTGTATGACCAGAAAAAACAACGCTAGAGAATAAGCGAAAGACGACGTTAACGATAATCATCTAGTGAAGTATGAAAGTTATAGTAGTAAAACTCTAAAATAAAGTTATATACGAAGAAGAGAGAAATTATTCTATCCGCATAACTTATATTTTCTTTGATCGCGAGCTTTCGTAGATTTGTTACAAAGTATTCTGTATATCATAAGTGTGTGTGCTCCATTAAATACATGAAATTATTATTTTCACGCCAGTGCATCCAATCGGACAAATTTTCGTAAAAATATCCGCGCGCGATAAAATCACGCGCGTCGATGAATTGGAAATAAATTACCGCCGGCGAATTTATCCAGGCGCTGTAGTTATGTCGTGCTTAACAAGCGGCCTACTCGTTAATAAAATTCGGGACAATCGTCGATAAGTTCAACGGATTACTTGTACGCTTGATACTGCGTTTCGATGTGTTAACTACGCGTTGAACGACTACAGAGTAAAAGCGTAATGCACATCAAACTGCCTATTGTCCGGTGGTCTGCCGGTCGTGGGTGCTACGATTAATAATTCCATTCGATAATTTTGACAGCTCGCGCGATGCATCGTCCGTTATGCATGCCGGCGATGGGCGATCGCGCCCGTACTTGCGTAAATCGTCGACGAGGGAATCGCAGCGCGCCATTTATCACGTGTCGCTACGATTAACACCGTCGCGTATGACGCCAGCGAATTGCAGATGACGGTATTATCTTTGGACGCCGGACAAACTGACGCAGGGTGTTGAATAAAATCGTCTGTCAGATTAAACGAAACGGATGTTTGTTCGTCCGCCGTTTGCTTAAAAATACGCAGTTTAAATGTTAAACAGTGATATCCGAGGTGAATTTCTGTCGAAAAACATAGATGATTCGATGTTCGTTTTTACGCCCAGAAAAATAGCTTTCTGCGCGGATTTCTTTGAGCTAAATATACGAGTTTCAATGTCTGATATCCGATTTTGCATAAAAGTTCTGTAGTCGATTTTTAAGCGTTTCTCATTTTTTATATTTCTGTCTTTGCATATTAGATCCGCGCATTGGCATTCCTCTCACATTTTCGTTATCTTTTTTTGTGAAGCGCTCTCGATATACAAACATCAAGAGAGTCACGCATGACTTCGAAGACGAATTCGTCGATTTAGGTCAAACGTGACAATACTTTAAAAACGACCGATGACTTAAACGATAAAAGCAAATATAAACGCTCATCCACCTTTTCATCTTTCAGAAGAGAAAGACTAAAAATACTCAAATATTTGTCAACATTTATTTTGTACAATAAGTCAACATAATTTTGACCTTACAATAAATACAATAAAAGTTATTTTACTATCTAGAGTATTAACTTTAACTCGTACTAGAATAATCACAGAAAAATATTCCAGTATAAACATACTTTTCCGTATTACAATTGTATGAATTGATCTTAGAAATAGTGAAATACAATAGTCATAAAAGAACATTCAAGGATTTCTATACAAAGAATTGTTGTTAAGACGTCTGTTCATAAGTAACACATAGTTTCTATGGAAAGGCGACTATTTGCGCTTTTCTTTACGGTTCTGTGCCCAATCCCTTTTCAGCCGGAAAGTACTGGTGTGCTTTTACCGCGGCATCCTTCGTTAGTCGAATAGCAGTTGCCAGTAGTACAAGAACGTGGAGATTATTGCGGATTGCTTTACAGCCTCGTTAAAATACCGGGCAGCGTTATTACACCGCGTTAAAAGGGGGGAAACGCTCGTCCCGATCCTTTTGTGCTATTATGAAGGCAAATGAACTATGTGGAAAAGAGGATAGAAAAAGGGCGGGCCGCAACAGAGTCGGAATCGGCGAAATCGTCCAAAAACGAAGGCGACAGTAAAGTGTTTTTAAAACGTGTCTTCCGTCACGCGAATTATTCCTCCTCGCGTTTTACTACCGCGTCCCTTGCTGGCGGCTATATTAAGAACACGTTAACGAGAACCTCTTTTATCGCCCGATCAACCGCTATTGAAGCTGTGAAAAATATTTCCGACTCCACCTACCATCATTTCTTTCTCGGCCGCGTAGAGCCGAAGCCCTTAGTCGGCGGTTTTTTCGTAGGTTTCTCTTTTGCGCGAGAGCTTCAGAAGGAACGAAGAGAGCGAGTGCGCAGAAAGTTTTTCCGCTCAATTACTTTTCGGCGGGAGTCTCTAGTAGTTTGGATCTCGGAGAAGTTTGCTCTCCCACTCGTGAACAGACTACATATGATGGACGATTAAAAAAGGTATCGAAAGTATGAAAGTGCTCTTTCAGCCAGGTATATACGTGCACCAGCAAAAAGTTTTGCCCGTCGACCATTTGCCATTTGATATCAATTCGGTATTTTGCAGGAAAAGAATAATAAGTTGCCGAAAGTAAACCTCGTGAAATCCTTGAACAGGAAAGAAATAGAATCTCCAATAGCCTTATGTTATAGAAATATTATTAAAATCAGCATATATATATATATATAAGCTTATATATATAATTTATATATATAAGCAAAAAATTGTCGAGAATAAGAAATTCAAGACAATGAATTTGAGAATCTTTCATCTATGTCGTTAATCATATCGTGCGACAAAGTGTGTACGTAATGTGTGTAAGTTTTCCATGTTACTCTCATACTTATCGTGCCTGCAAGGCTGTTGATTTTTTAAATAATGTAGATAGTGCGTTATACTACCACGTAATACATGTATACGCATAATTACGACGTTGAAAGTAATTGGCACATTATGCATAAAATGCTGCAGTCACGTGAAGTAAAAACTATAAAAACAGTTTTTATATTTCTCATTTAAAATTTGCTTGTATCGAAAAACTAAAGAATTATATATGAAAAATAATATATGCAAAGCCACGAACGCTCGCAAATTTTTGAAAGCTCGCCGATGATCTCACCGCGGAGACAATTGCAACAAATATTAAAAATACTATTTTTTACAAAACAGAATTGAATAACTACGACTCGTTATGCGACATATTGTATTTCAAGAAGCATAAGTTCAAGGATGAATGAATTGAGACCCGTACTTTATAAATGTTCTCCCCCCCCCCCAACAATAAGCTTATAATCCGATACGCTACGTGTATATCTCAACTACATTCTCCCCCGATATCAATCAATTTTACATAATTACTATACAAATCGATTGCGGAGATATATTTTTCGCGTAGGATATCTGACCGAAAGATTTCCTGTTATTAGCTTAATAGTGTCTTGCGGTTGACAGCACGTAAATAGTGGCATGATTAACGACCGCTGAGATCTTTATGAGGAACTTTTCGAGAACGACAAAACGTGACTCGGTTGTCTTCCGACAAGTAAATAATTTCGCGAAAACCTGACGGCAGCATCACGCCGACGCGACAGTGCGATCTTTCAAGGATCCTTCCTGTAAAGATCGACGATTTCCTTCCGCGTTTATGGTGCATGGCGACTTACAAGTTTTTCCCATTATGCTAATATTCCGCACAGACGCGACGTTCAACATTATAAAGGAGCTTCGAAGTTTCAAGTGGCATCTACATCGTTGCGAAGTCAAAATCGATAAGAACACCTTCCCTCTCGACGCGCGAATCAAATTTGCTCTCAGTATAGTTTTCCTCGAGATATCGCTCTCTACGGTACCATTTCATATTCTTAGCATGATGTCTCTGTTAACCTAATTTGGTTTTATCAAGATTCATAATAGGAATTTCAAGTCGATTTTTATCGCGAACACCTAACTTAGTTATTTAGTTGTCCTCATTCTTCTTGAAATGTTTAATCGTATCCGCTTAAATAAGCTAACAAAAAAAGATAATCGATAACTATTTTCAAAAGCCATCCACTTTCATCAATATAAAATTGTTTAATTAATCTAGAACGAACAATAATCTTATGTTTTAGGATTATCAATGCTAGCTTACATTCTTATGCACCAAGGAATAATTCTAAAGAATATTTCTAAAGAAGGAATGTTAAAATCTCTTAGAGAGTGTAGCGCATACAGATAATCTACCACATTTTTTAATATAATATTGACACTATCAAATAATTACGCTATCAATTAATATAATAATAATCAATACACAGTACCAACAATATCCTGTATAATAATAACTAATATCAATACACATAATGTTAACAATATCGCGCGCATACAAACATTCTATTTATATATATGTATTTACATCAAAACTATATCTATAATATATAACAATAGTTTTGACTACATAACCAATTAAAATATACAATAATCAATAAATTACAATTCTTATCAAATCCAGCGTGTAATAAATCAGAACATTTAGATATTCGTTTGACAAAGATAAATTCATTTTTCCGCCGAGGCGATTGACACGGAGATTAAATGCCTTGACAGCAAATATATCGATCATGATTGTATCGGTAAAAAATGGAACTTCGTGGAACACGCGTGAAATCCACGTTGCTGAATATTTCAAGGGCATTCACGATATGGGAAGACATTTTTTGTGTTCAGGACTCAGCTGCGCGAGCGGCTCGACGTATCGTTCCGCGTGAAAATACCATGTCGCAGGGATACATCCTTCATCGGTTCGGCAGCACTATATGTTTTGTCATTCGGTAACACGCGTGGCACAGCTGCGAGCGCGCCGGCTCGCTCACGAGCGTGATCCGCCTGCTTAAAACACGGCACTTGACAACGTGGACGCCCGTTTACACGGTCGTTAAGCTCCGGACGTGTCGCCGCGCCATTATCGTGACGATTAGAGAACCGGATCGTTACGGGCTGAAGTTATTGCGTAACCACGGGATGCAGTTACGAGGTTCGAGGTTTCGCATTATACGGCTACCCCTGATCGTACCATCCCTCTCTTTCTCTCTCTCCCCTTTCCCCGCCATCGCAAAATCGACATCGAACACAGTTCTTCCGATGCATGATTAGTGCTAATCGATTGTCCAATGTGATTAACATTGCTAATGGTCGTCAAAAGTCTTTAATACGGAACAGAAGCTACCATTCTAATATTACATATGAATGAGAAAAGGATATATTATCCATCAAAAAATAATGAAACTGGCTCGAAATATAAAAATATAATCTTTTTCCAACACTCAAAGAAAAAAGTCGTATCAGCAACTAGAAATTTGTGGACAAGTAGCGCCTCAACTATGTGCTATAAAGTTGCAGTAACAACAACAAATAAGTTATATGAACTAAGAAAACATAGTAATATTAACCATTTATAGTAAATCGTTGAATAAACTACATATTTGTCTTAATATTTGTCTAAACTGGAAAAATGTTGTTGTCATATCTTACTTGTATGAAGTCTATATAAACAATATATAATAAGTCTATATAACTGTGTAATTATAGTTGAGTCGCTATTTCACTATCAATTAATAGTTCACAAATGTAGTTAGCGTGACTATATTTTTATAGTATTCAGTACTACTTTAGTTCCTATTACTTCGTAAAACTAGTTGCAACTACTTAAATTTCAGAGTTGCCAAATTATAGTTGCCAGAACTATTTCGTTTTCTCTCAGTGAAGACATACAAATTATTGTTAACATATTTTATCATTATATAAATTATTCTCGTTACGGATATGTGATCTACCAATATTTTAATTACGGGCTACGTAAATTATATCCATATTTTAAAAAATATGAAGATATAAAAATATTCATTAGTGAATTAAAATGAATAATTATAATTCCACGAAGAATATTCTCGTTCGGCATAAACAGACATCCGTATAGTTACGATCCTACATTTTGATGGCAACGAAACTAATGATCCTTGATACAATCTCTGTACTGCGAAACGACGGGAAAAATTAGAGAAAATATGTTAGCTATCATTCGTTGTAGGAAATCACCCTCGGTATTATCAAAGAGCACAGTGACGGTGCGGAACAATTTAATCTGTTCCACGGAAAACAACTTGTCGCTTTAGAACGCTTCGCAAGAAAACAGGGAATATAGACGAAAGAAAAAGAAAGCTCGCCGGGAACGTGTGAACCCGAGATAGAGTTTACGTATTTTCATGGACGGAACCAAGTAGCTTGGTAGATTTTCCAGTAACACATATTCCACCAAACTTCCCACTCGCGCTTTCCTCTCTCATATGGCCTTTTCTTTATCCTCTTTATTCTTTTTGAGTAAAATAACGCAAGGAATTAACATCAATATAAATTTATGTTCACTCGCACATTTGCGCAAGATTAGCAATTAATTCATTTTGATTCTTTATCGTGAAAAATATAACATTTTTCATGCGAAAATCACGATTTTCCTTCAATCGTGTTTAAAAAGGTTGT
Organism: Aphaenogaster floridana; assembly: GCA_003063835.1. NCBI lineage: Eukaryota > Metazoa > Arthropoda > Insecta > Hymenoptera > Formicidae > Aphaenogaster > Aphaenogaster floridana. The sequence continues at coordinate 1,165,937 of NJRP01000045.1, read as the reverse complement.
GCATTTAACATTATATCATAAAATAGAGCTTGGAAGTTAAATATTCAAAAATGTTTAAATGTATGACGAAGGCCGCGTAATACGATAAAGTGGCGGCGGCGAAGATCGAATGAAATCAGTGTCAGAAGAATTTCCGTGAAATTCAATGGAAAAGTCTAAGACGAGATGTGCCTCGAGACCCATCAATTACAAATTAGAATACGACTCGACAAACTTAAATTTTTCTAAATATGCGTTGAAAAAATGAATATTTAATACGGCAAATTCATATTCTTTAACAAATAAAAAAATTCTAAAATATGTTTTTTTTCTGTGAAAACAAAAATATTCCATTAAGTTAAGTAATTCTCATTTTAGTTCTAACGATGAGATATAGTAAAAATATTTTTTAATAACAAGTCTTTTTTATATAATATAAGAAGCAAGTGTGAAATGTGTATTAGAATATATTAATAAATATCAAATTATCGAATAAAAAAAATTTATTATAAAATTAAGAAAAATCACTTTCGTGAAAATCTATTTTTGATTATAAATTAGGTAAAATTTCGATGTTTTGAAATACGTTGAACTTCAAATTATTGAATCAAATTATGCGGAACATAATACACACATAAATTTCCCTTTTATACACCGGAAGTAGAAAGTTTTTGTGGAAGAGCATCTACATGCTAATTGCAAATATGAGATAAACCGCAATATTGATATCGTTATTATGATTACTACCGGCACGAGCAAATTTCATAATTAGCAATCAAGAGTTCTGATAGAGAGCGTTGTGGGAAAGAGCTGTACGGGCATTATAAGGAAAATTCGTGTTACGACATGGCCCCATTTAACCCTGATGCACGGAAATTAGCATCAAGAAGTGGTTAGAAATTTGCGCGCGTGCCATTCGCCAGTTAAGTGGCAAGTGTGTAACAGTAAACGCTTGTTTATCAAGATCAGTTTCGTCACGAGGTCAGCCGCGCCGTATTTTCGCCAATTTTGCGTCCAATTATTTTCCGCAGCTTTGTCGCAACCTGACATTTGAGTACCTTCGTATTTTCGGAGAAAGGGTGTCGCGCTACAAAGCTGGCCTGGTTTCATAACCACGCAATCTACACCGTTGTTTGTGGATACTTTACAAAAGTAGCATGCAGATCCTCAACACAGTCGTGAGACAGACAAATGATCGCATTAGCAACATGAATTGTTGGAGGGTTTGTTCGAACGTAAACGATATCACGAAAATATTGTATTAACAGACTCCAGTAATTATCGTAAATTAAAGATAAACACATTATTTGTGAACGCATCGAATAGCTTGTATTTTCCCGGTAAATATAAAGCTTCCGAGTTTCATAGATTGGAAGATTATAATGCGTACATAACATATCATAGTGTCATTCGTATTACTCATGAATGCATTAGATCGGTTATAATTATGTATCATTTTCGTGAAAATGTGGCGTAATACAATCCCGCATACCCAGCCTGATTATGAAATATTAATACAAAATTCAATCGCGCACCCCGATATTAGCGATCCTATGTAAGGCCTTTACATTAGCATTCACATGTTGAAAAGTTATGCGTTTAATATTTTAAACGATGAGCCATTATTTAGCGGCGATGATATTAAATTCATCGATCTACGCAAATTAATTGCGCGTTCAATGATTCCGTTATCTACTTCGTTTAATGTTTGGAGTGAATAAAGCGCGAACGCGCGCATTACAAACTGAATTGAAATTATTTATCCGCGGCACGTACAAGTGCTGCATTTCGACGTTTGTAATTACGTATCCATGAAAGAAGAAATGCATAATTTCCGTCGAAATGTTGATGGGGAAATTTAGACAAATGAAAATAATGAAAGCAGGAGTTTAAAATTTTTATTTATTTACGTCTTTCATTACGTTTCATCTTTATAGCTCATTTGTGCAAAATTAAAATAACACATTCAACGAAAGATATATACAGTTCGAATTAAATGTGTATTTTTAATTGTGCAACACGAATCTCGGCAATGTTATTTTTCCGTAAATCTCATATGCCTAGTTTACACCGAGCACTTGATACGCGTATCAAATAGTAAATAACTAGTAAATTAGTTTAATCATTGGCTGTTCAGCTCAAATACACTACTTGATACGCGTATCAAGTGCTCGGTATAAACTAGGCAATAGGCTCGACAAATCGTGATTAAAATCAAAATTGTAATTTGAATCATCATTTTATTTTAAACGATTTTCGTATATCGGTGGACTCTGTACGCGCCGCATTCATGCGTGCGATGCCAAGTGCACTCTCGACGGTCTCCACTTTCGTAATACCGTAGTATCGTCCTGCCGCGCTTTCCGAGCATTCTCCGTTTCAATGCGGTGAAAGTGCTCACGCGCGGCAAAAGTCAAGTTGAATGGCATGAGAATCAAAAGCGCAAATGCGGTAACGCCCAATACACAATCGTCAATGCAGCGTGTCCCGCGAGGAATGTCTTTCACTGCCGTGCGAGATAATTTGTACATAATGCACTACGTTACATCGTGCTGCAAATTACGCTAGCCTCTATGCATTAACCAATTCGATGTAAAAGGTCGTTATCTTTTTTACATCGCAGTAGGAGAAATTATCTTTTTACACATAATGTTACGTAAATGTGTACTTGGAAACGCAAAAAATCCAGACTAGAGATATTTAATGTTTTACATCTAATTATAATTTTTTTTAATGATACTTTCTGATCTCGCGTGTATCCATATATGTAATGCAATGGTGAAAGAATTCAAACGGGAGTGCGTTGCTGCATTTTCCTCACTTCTGAACGACGAAATTTCGAAGCACGTTTATGACGATGACGCACCGGCTGGAGCGAATAGCTGCGTGCAGAGGGCGAAGGGACCGAATTAATCAGACGCAGCTGGGAATGAATCGAATTAATTATTGCAATTACGGCAATTAACGAACGCCGAGGGCGGCCGTACGTGATTCTCTCGCTAACAAGATATGCGCGAGTACGAAGAGCTTTATAATGCAAAGACCGTAGAGAGATTCAAGACGCGTTTGTGGAGATTTCAGAAACGTATTTAAGAAATAGTAATATCTATTCATGCTCTAATTTAGCTTTTAAAATAATTATCGTCATTTAGCTATCGGAATATTTTAATTATCTTCATCTGCAAAAATAATTTCTAGAAGATTATTATTATCATCTAGAAATAATTTCTAAAAATTCCTATTAATTTCTAAAAATTATTTTCGCATTTATATATATATATATATATAAAGAATTTATATATATCGACTAAATAGACATAAAATTTATTTTTATCAACATAAAATGTAATTATAGGATACATACTTGTAATTATTTTGCATACTCCTCTTACTCTGTTGTAATTTTTTCATGTTAAGCTTAATGCAAAAAAATTATTGAAATTGATTAGTGGAAATTGAAGAGCAATATGCTGTCTCTTATACACATCTAGATGTGTATAAGAGACAGTTCGTATACAATGCACTTTTGAAAGCTCTATTTAAGATATTTTTGGATACTTGTATGCACGGAAATACAAAGAAATACAAAAAGAATACTTCCAACAAACAAAAGCAAAACACAAAACATGTTTCGAAGACTGCATTAATACAAAATACGTCTTAAAAATATGCAAACTAAAAAATGGGAATATCTTCAGACGGGCAAAACGGGAATACTCATTCGTCGCTTATATTCATCAAGATAGAAGGGCAACATTGACTCACGAAATTGTTCATTATATATACGAAAGAGAGGTCGATGACTTTATCGGTTCTAATTTAGAAAGTGGATTATCGTCTTTCAAACTGCAAAATCGTTTAATCACGAAAATTCGCGTATCACCGGACGAATTACTGTTTCACAAGAAATCGAAATAATTTTAACGACAGGAAACCTTATGGTTTACAGATATACCAAAGATTTCGTAATTTTAAATTTCACACATCTTAAAATACATTAAAAATAAAATTAAATTAACAGAGAAGAATTTTATGATATGTGTTCATCAGACGTAAAATTTATCGTGCACATTGTTACGCCAGCAGATTAGTAGATTCAGTAATAGGATTATTAATCAAACAATTTATGTATCTTCGCCTGAAATCAAATTCATTCGCAAGCGAACAAATACGGCATGCCTTCCGCTCACTTCCTTTTCAGACCCGCACCATTTCCTCGACATTTAAAGCTTCGAAAGGTACTTCCGTTTTCACGCGCGAGTCTTTCCGTTGCGCGTACCCCCCACATCCCTCCGGCATTCGTAAAAGTCTCTTAATACATAGCCACCCCGTCTACGGGATAAAGCGATTGCCGAAGTTCGTTACGAAGTTTAGCAGCGAAAAAGTATTGTTTAAAAAAGCAAGAGAAAAGTTTTTCGTTCATTAGCGGCATAGAACGCGACGAGGCTGATAGATCCTACGATAGATAGGGATCTACGTTGCGCGAAGAACTGGGAAAGTAACGTAATTTCGAAATTCTAATTCAAGCTGTATACCTGTATATTATAGTTCAATATCCTGCGAGAAATGATAGAAGTCTGTGATATCGACATAGACTCTAGACTAGACGATCGATTTCCCTTGATTAATAAATTACGATAAACTGACGACACAACAGTAACTTATTCAGAAACTTGTCTGACCGCCACTATTCTGCAATTCATCTAATTAGTCATGCAATTCCAAGATTGAAAGAAAAAAATAAATGCTATATTATCGCTTTTCTGATCTGTAATTAAACATAACATCTCGCGCAGTTTACACGAGTCAATTCTGATATTTCAAATTCATTCAACCTGTGCACACGTGTCATTTTACGAGTGCTTATAAAGATATTCCGTAACTCGTTTTCTTCGTCGTGAAGTTTCCGATAAAAATGCATGAAACGTATGAAATATAAACGCGCGAAATATAAAGAAAAGATACTTTGTGATTGGAATATTACTGCTCAGAATTTCGTTTAAATGTCGTTTATTTTAAATACAGTCTTCTGGTTAACTTGATATTTTTATCGATAAATGACACTGTCTATTTTATAAAATCTGAGATATGTTCTTATACGTAAAGTCTCATTACTGTACTAACAATAAGCCATATCGGTAAGCATATTTAAATATTTATACATATTATATTAACGATTAGCAAGTAGAATCAGCAAATTTACACTCGAAGAATATCACCCGAAGATATTTTGGCCTGTTGCAGCATAAAGTCACGACAAGGCAAACATTTACTGGAAGAAAGATAGCATCGACAATGTGCCAATGAAGAAGAAAGAGAAGGGAAGGAGGAAAGAAGGGGAAAAAAAAGAGAGAGAAGGAGAGAGAGAGAGAGAGAGAGAGAGAGAGAGAGAGAGAGAGAGAGAGAGAGAGAGAGAGAGAGAGAGAGAGCAATGTACAATTTACACGTGCAAATGCAAACAACCAATTAGGGCGAGACCTTTGACGTAGAAACGGGCAAAGCTTAAACATGCGCGCTACACATGGACTTCATTGCCTTTGAAAAACGCCATCTCGCTAATATTCTATAAATGGCTGCTGGCATCGGTCTCTGTCGCACATAGTTATATGTAGACACATAAATGGCAAACAGCAAAAGCAAAAAATTACCGGGCTTTTACAGTTTACGATATTTTCGACACTATCGCGAAAAGGCGTTACTATTCGTGAAACTGCTACGCTAAATTTAACAGACTATTATTTTTGGTATTGTTATTAATTCATTAAGAGCAATTATATTTGTTTAATTTTATACGTATTTTATAAACATATATTAAGATAAAAAAGAAGATAAAAAGTTAAAATATTAAAATGTGTGTTTATGAAAGGTGAAAAACATTTTGCAAATAAACGAGATTTTTTCATTTTTTACATTTTCATGTTATAAAGAAAAAACATAAAAAATAAAATTTCTGTTTGAAGAACTACATATATTTGGTTATAATATTCTTAACTTTATATATATTAAAATACAGCCAAACACATACTAAAATACATAAGAAAGAATTTAATTGTATATTGCACTTTATTTGATTATGTGATTTTTTTATTTGACTTATTTCGTATAAATGTTGATACAAATATTGTATTAATAATTTTAAATAAAAAATATATTTTTACAAAATTTGTATATCGCTTACTGATTAAAGCTGACGAGAAAATATCTTATAAATCATACGATAAATTAAAAAATAACTCATTAGCACCTATAGAAGAAAGTTCTCTTCCACCGAACAACTTTATAATAGAATGTTCTATGAAAAAATTTCGCCCCTAAAGAAAGTTTCTCGACTTTAGGCTTTTTCTAAGAAATATTATCAAAAACTTTCTTATAGAAGGTATTCACGCAAGCGTACGGTATATAAGTTTGCGTTCTATTCGATAATAATCCAATTGACCTCCGTTTTATTAATAATATGCATATGTACTTCTCTCTCTCTCTCTCGTACAAGATATCATATAAGATAATTACAGTATATAGTGCATGCAGAGTATTATATATATAGTTTAAAGTTATATTTCACCTAAATATTAATAGTAAAACTTCACTCAGAGAAAAAAGTCGTATCAGCAACTAGAAATTTGTGGACAAATAGCGCCTCAATTATGTGCTATAAAAAAAAGTATAAAACAAGGCAA